>PVJX010011234.1:0-54231 GCA_004027295.1 Dolichotis patagonum | reverse complement strand
TCGTACTAGAAATGCTCAACCTGTATGTGGAATGTCAAGAATGTATGAAGTCACAGAGGCAGGATGTAGAAAGGTGGTTGCCCAGGACCGGAAAGGGTGCACCAGAGAAGGTTTTCAGCTGAAGGGTACAAACTTCAGTTATCGGTAAGATCTGGGATCTCACAGACAGCATGGTGCTAAAGGAGGAACGAGGCACCCCTGCCATTTGCTGAGAGAGTAAGATCTTGAGTGTTCTCATGACAAAAAAGGGCAAATATGTGAAGTGATGAAAGCTCGATCAAAGCAGTCATTTCAAAACACGTGTATACAGAAAATATCACACTACACAGCCTAAATGTAACATTTATCTGACAATCACACTTAAATGCAACTGGAAAAAATAAGGCAATGTGTTAGTGTGAAGAGACAATCCAGACATCATCTACTAAAGCAGCCATTAAAGATACACACACACACACACACACACACACATATATTAATGTCTTCTGACAAATGATTCTGCTTTGAAAATAGGATTTCTTAACCTAATTGTGTTACTGATGTTTATAGATAATGTGTATATTATCATCATTTGAAAATAAGTTCACAAAAATATTTTCAAGTTTTCCTGTTCTAAATATCAATGGACATAATCCACACAAATAAAAGTTCTCTGAGGTCTTTAAACAGTAAAAAGTAAAACTTTCTAAGACCTAATGCTTGAAAATAGCTGGACCCCCAAAGCGCAGGCATAGCCCCCCACACCCACACACCTGTCCACCCCTCCCAGGGTGATGGTGTTATTGGCCCTCTGCCTCAAATCAGTGTCTTAGCATTTTGTCTTGCTTCTCTAACCAGACTGTGAGACTTTAAAGGCACAGAATTCGCACGGAATTCTTCATTATCTTTGTAACAGAGGCTTACATATAAAGTCAGAGGGGTAAATGTGTGCTGCTTCATGCATAGGGAATCGTCACCTGTCATTCTCCAAGCAGGTCTGTAATTTGGGTAAATTCGTCTGTAGAGTCCCTCAGGCCTGGACAACAAGTTCCTCTGGGCACTGTGACAGGAAACCCACTGACCCACTGCCCATGTCCCTTGCTGACTGTCAACACTGCCCGGAGAGGCAGCCTGACTGGGAGCTGTCCTGTGACGGCCCAGGCAACTCCGGCCGAGCCCCAAGTGCCCCACAGCCAGCCTGCAGCAGAAACGCCAGAGGCCTCAGCAACAGACTCTGCTTTGAAAACTACAGTGGTGACAACTACGCCGAGGTTTCTAGAGTGCGGATGGAAGCACAGAGGACCAGAAGGGGCTCCAGGCTCTGCTGGGGGCTCAGGAGACAGAACAGGGCAGCCAGGTTTTCACAGTCCCTTTCTGACTTTTCGAAAACTCCTTCGGTGCAAGTGTCTGCTATCTCCTGACACAGACTTCCGTATTTTAAAAAAATATATTTATGTCACTCGTCATTTGTCTCTAAACAAAAGAACATCAAAAGAAATACACTCTCTAGTCTTCATTAATGTTCTCCATAATCTACTCATTTTATCACCCTCAAGCACAGTGTACATTTTAAAAGCACGACTCCTTCTGAAACACTAGGCCTTCTGGAGGGTTTTGGTAAAGTTCCATTTTATACATCCGTCATGAGACCAGCTGCCTGGCAGAGCGACACTTCATCAAACACGATGGGACTAGAATCGTGGTGGCTTTCTGCACTGTTTTTCAGACTGGTTAGCAGTTGAAGAGGCCTTACCTACTCCTGAGGCTGGTGTGAAGGAATGGATTCCCTTCACGGGGGCAGCCACATCCAGGGACTGGAAATACCTGAAAGGCTGTCCTGTCTCCCAGACGAAAATGTCGACTGAGTTCTCATTTCCTACAGCAATGAAATAAATCAAGTCTTCAGATCAAAATCGCAGACATAGGGTGACAAAATTACACAGGAGCACTACAGTAAACATTAAATTTAAACAAATTTCCTCAGAATCCAGTTAATGTAACCAACCTGCAACTTAGTAAGAAATACTTCAGAAGTCTTCTAGTATTTACTACAGGAAATATATATGCACGGTGATTTAAAAAATAATGGAGACAAAATATTGATGTTTTAGCATTTTTGGGATTTTTATCTATGAAAATTTCAATAAGCAGAAGAAAGCATTTTCTTATTCAGAGAACATTTTGCAACAATTTATCAACAGTTGCTAAACACTATCGATACTATAAATTACCCATGACACCCAGAGGGTATCTATATAAAAAGCTGCACATTTGTGTTTTGGGTATAAAAGCTTCACAGATACTCTCACTTTACCTACCCACTGCCAATTTTATTTGAATGTAACTTTAAAATGGTGGTTCAGAACACCACAGTATTACAGGCATGTTTTAATTGTTTTCCAAAATCAACTTATAACTCTAGTTAATATTCATCCATCAGGAAACAGTCTACAGATTTTCTAAAAACTAGTGACAAGAGCACTTTTGTATAAAACACACAATATAAGCACTAGGTGATTTTTATAATAATTACAAATGCACTGGAAACGTGGTATCTTCTCACCTAGAGAGAGATCTTTGGCAACAATTAAGTAAACATCGTTGCCCGCAGACAAAGCCTCCAGTTGTGCTGCCCCTGTGACGGGCACCTCTTGCACATTAACGAAGGCACTGCCGGACCATCGGAAGACGAGGACTGCGAGCCGGGGGTCGGCCTGCGCGACGGCCAGGAACTCAGAGCCACCTCTGCTGAACGGGGCCACAGCCAACACCCCCTGCACGGGGAGCTTCTGATGCAGCTCGAAGCTTCCTTGGTTCCATCGGAAGACCTGTGGGAAACGGGCGCACACTGCCTGCGTGACGGGGAAGCGCGATCCCGTGAGAGTCAACCAGGGCCACAGGCTCACTCCCGAATCCTTGCATTTAGTTAGGGGACGTTCATAAATGGGGAACGCACCCACATCACAGTTTCCTCCCTCTTTTTAGCTGTGTGTGTGTGTGTGTGTGTGTGTGTGTTGAAAGAAACGGAAGTTATTTTGAAATCACTATCAAATATATATCTGGGCAGAGGAAAGGAAAAGCCAAAAATAGAGAATTAAAGAAAAAATGAAAGGTTTGTAACCAGACACAAAACTTTCTGAGGTTGCAAAGCCATTACCCAAAGCTCCAGCAATAAACAGAGAAACTCCCGAAGTATTTTCCTCTTCCTGATATCAGTGCTTACAAGATTTCAGGTAGGTGTGTTCAAACATTTAAAATGAAAAGAAAATTCACAATCTATCTGGTTTGCCCTATCACTGGTCACCTGCACAAAGATTTATTCAGTCACCATTTAGGCCCTTGGAAACCAGCACTAAGCAAGGAGCCATGGCTGCAATGCTCTTTTCATTTAGTGAGTTTATTAGGTCAAATTATCATTATCTGTGGATAACAGGCTCCTCTATGTAGCAAACCCAAAAAATTCCACCAAAACACTCCTAGAATTAATAACCAAATTCAGCACCATAGTAGGAAATAAAATCAATTCCCCAAAGTCAATAGTGTTCCTGTACACTAATAATGAACTTGGTGACAGAGAAATTAGGAAAACAATACCATTTGCAACAGCACCAAGAAAAGTAAAATACTTAGTAATTAACCTAACTAAGGAAGTGAAAGACTTCTACAATGAAAACTGCAGTACTGTGAAAAAAGAAAAAGAGAGATTAAAGAGCACATCGGAAAATGGAAGAATATCCTCTATTACTGGGTAGGCAAAACCAGATTGCAAAGTGACCATACTTCCAAATCTGTTATATAATTTAATGTAATCCCAGTCAACTACTATATAATTTAATGTAATACCAATAGCATTCCTCAGAGAACTACGGAAAATAATCTTAAAATTCATATGGAGCTAGAAGAGACCCAGAATAGCAAAAGCAATCCTAGAAAACAAGAGTAAAACAGCAGGCATCACAATATCTGATTTCAAGCTAGAGTACAAAGCAACAGTGATAAAAACAGCATGGTACTGGCACAAAAACAGACATGTGAATCAATGGAACACAACAGAGGCAGCACGAACACAGGCCCATTGGATATCTTCTCTTTAACAAAGAAGCCAAAAACATATACTAGAGAAAATATTACCTCTTTAACCAATGATACTTGGAAAACTGGTTATCCAGATGCAAAAAACTGAATCGAGACCCCAATTTCTCAACACATACTAAACTAAAATCCAAATGGATTGAAGATCTTAATGTTAAAATAGAAGCACTTAACCTGCTAGAATATAAAATAGGCCAAACTCTCAATGATAAGAAGAGGCAAGGACTTTCTTTAAAGAATCCCGGGTGAAGAAGAAATACTACCAAGACCCAACAAATAAGATCATATCAAATTTGAAATTTTCTACACAGCAAAGGAAACCACCAATTGAGTGAAGAGACAACCTACAGAATGGGGGAAAAATTTGTCAGCTGTTCCTCAAAAGGCTAGAATACTAGAATACATAAAGGTTTTTTTTTTTAAAGTAGACACCCTAAAATAAAAAATCAAAAAGTGGGCAACTAAAATGAATGGGCACTTCTCAGAAACAAGTACAGGTGGCCAACAAATAAATAAATTTTAAACATCACTGGCCATGAGAGAAATGCAAATTAAAATAACACCCACCTTCTATCTTATCCTAGAAAGCATGGCAATCACCAAGAATCAAATAATAACAAATACTGACAAGGCTGTGGCAGAAAAAGACCCCTTTTATATTGTTGGTGTGAATATAAACTACTACAACCACTGTAGAAATCAGTATAGAGAATTCCTCAAAAAACTAAAACTAGAACTCCTATTTGACCCAGCTATTCTACTTCTTTCTCCTCAAAAGAGTAAAGACATCATATTATAGTGCCACACGCATATCTATGTTTATAGCAGCACAACTCATACTCACTAAACCTTAGAAGCAGCGTATATGCTCACCAACAGATGAAGATAATGAAAATATAGCATTAATACCCAGTGGAATGCTACTGTGTAGTGAAGAAGGATAAACCTGAGACATCTGTAGGAAAACAGATGGCACCTGAGATCTAACATGCAGTGTAAGCTTAAATATCCAATGGTTTTTCTATATGAGAAATCCAAAATTTAAATAAAGAGAAAAATAAAAGATAGATAATTGGAAATGCAGTTAGGTCTTTTGCAAAAGGGAAGGAAACTAAGAGATGAAGGGAAGAAGATGGGAAGGCTATGAAGAAAGAAAAAAGATGAGTTGTGTCCATGAACCAATGCCCCCTGAGGCGTGGATCATTATGTAATGACGACATGGACCAATGAAAGTAAAAACATGGGAAGAGAATGGAAAAAAGAATGGAAAGTAAAGGCTGTAAGGGAACTTTCATGAGGGTAACCATACAGCTTATCACTCAAACAGGGACCCTTTCAAGAATAAATAATCATAAATAATTGTCCCAAGACAACAACCAAGATCCCATACTCCTTGCCAGTGAGGAAATATGGTTATCCTCCATACAGCCTGCATTAAATAACTAAAATTTTATAGCACCCATGACTGGAATTCAATGACTAGCTTTAAAATATGGATTGACAAATCAACATGTAATTTTTTAAATTGTTCCTATAATTCAATAGGGAGTAGAGGAGCAGAGGTGAGAGAGGGTAGACCTTAGCTTGCAGGCTACGTGAACAGTGCAGCTGAGAAACAGGAGGGCTTAGCCCAGGAAGTCAGGAGGAGTACTGGAGAGAAGTGGCATCGCTCCACATACCACTGAGACACAGAGTCCAACACAGTGACAAATTAGAAGGGACAAAATCAAAAGGAGTAATCGAGCAAGGTATATCATGGAATTCTTTCTTGAGCAACTGCACTTCCAGGATTACTCTTCTCCTGAGACAAAAGCAGATGCTGAAACACATGTTTCATAGGGAAAGTGCGAAGGTCAGCTCAAGGCGTGTGAACTGTTACACACCGCAGTCTATGTAAGTTGTCACGTCAGCTGGGAGTTGGATACACAAGTCTGGAACACACGCAGAGGTCGAGGGACCACCTGAAAGACGTCAGCCTGCAGCGGATATGCAAAGCCCCAGCATTGGGAAAATTAGCCAGAGTGAGTAAAGAGAACGAAAGCTGAACTTTAAACCCAAAATGAGTTCTGGAAAACCCTAAAGATTCCCCACTGCAGACAAAGAGAGAAGCAGCTGGCCAAGGAGACTGACACCCAAGGCATGACAGAGAGGACAGCCTGTGTGAGGAGGTGGTGCCCGTCACTTGCTGATGAGAAGCAAAGTCAGATGAGGACAGCCACAGCCCCTGGTGTCAGCAACCCCACTGTCACCGTGAACCCCAGGAAGTACAGACAAATGAGACAGCCTCACACCAAGGGAGAGAAGGAATGCAGCAAAGACGCACAGGGGATAAGATCAGTGAAGGGATTTCTCTGAAACTGAGTGATTCTCAAGTGCTTGTGCCACGGAAACACTGCTACCCAGAGAAAGTGCCTGTGAGGGAGGGAAAACAGAAGGCTTGGGGGGACAAGACAGGCACCCATGGAAGGGCACAGACTGTGACAGAGCGGGTGGACTGTGACAGAAGGGGTCTTCCCCCATCGCAGCAGGAAGGAGCACAAGACCAGGGTTCAAGTGGGATATGTAACTTGGTGCTGGGAAGATGAGCAATCTCTCCTCTGGCAGCTTTCACTTCAGCAAGATCTTCAGCAGACAGTGAGAAGAAGCAGGTACAGGAGTCTGAGTGACACAAGTGATCCATAAGCATTATGGGGATTACAAGATGTTGTTAGTTTCCAAGAGAAATGCAGAGTTTCTGGGGTGACGGTGGGTGCCCAGATGATAGTGTTAATCACAGGTTTACAGTGATGCCTTCTCTCTAGCTGTGTGACTTTCCTCCACGAAATTCCCCAACTCAGTTACATTCTAATTAAATACTCGTGATTATTCCACTTGCTCTGACTCTCAAAGAAAGCAAAATATTCATAGCTTTGTTGTCTAAAGCTTAACTGTGACCAATAAATATTTCTATTCTCCTTTACTGTTTTGCTACAATCAAATTATGGTTCTCTTTTGTATAAAATCTACAGATCATATCTGATAGTATTTTATAACCATCATAGTATTTTTAAAAAGGGAAAAAACTTCATTTTAAATGAGCCAGGGCCGGGGATTTAGCTCAGTTGCTTAAGCGCCTGCCTGGCAAGCGTGAGATCGTGAGTTCGATCCCCGGTACCAAAAAAAAAAAAAAAAGAGCCAAACCTGAGTTAATTCGGAATCATTTCTTTGACTTGCAATAATTAAATAATCTTGATTGTCTGAAGTGAAATATCTCACTTGAGAACTTTCCAAAATAATAATTGTTTGGACCTGCAACGAAAAGTAGGAATAAAAGTGTAAAGGAGATTTTAACTAATAAAGGCAATGAATATAGTAACAGTATGAATATTTAAAGTCCAAGACTTGAAGAATTACTTCATCTGTGAGTATGCATACGTGAGGGTCATTTCAAGAAAAAAAATACCCTAATTTAAGATTCTTTACTATAATAAAATTATACCAATTTGCAAAAAGTCCTCTGCCACCCTAACATAAAGGATAAATTATCTTTCATTTTGATTAATCTTACAAATCTGAATTTTTTAAGTAAAGCAATCTATGGGGAAAAAAATGAAAATTTTTTTTACCAGTAATAATTTGAATCCAGATGTTAAGGTGTACACACTATTAGCAGAAGACTTTTCTCCATTTATTTCTTTATGAGTGATCACAATGTAGGGGGAAAGATCAATATGAAAGGCCTCACATATTTTAGGATTTTCTATATTTATATCCTAGAAAATGAGGAATAACAATAATAATAGTAATTTGTGCTGCATCCACAATTGATCAGTATATTTTTGTGCACATATGGTAAAACAAATGATGCTTACCTGAAGTGGAATAAAAATCCCTTGCCATCGATAAAGAGTAAATGATGATTTTCTTAACATTACACCATACAGTGAATCTTCCAAAGTAAAGAAACACCAGCCAGAAGCTGACTCGTTCAAAAAACTTTGAACTATAGAAAAAACAACATCCATTCCTCCTAAAAAATATAAATAATAATTTCCCATTACATAACCAGTGCCAAACCTTACCTACTAGAAAACTTAAAAATAGTAACTAAAGATAATGGTTTTTAAAACACAAGAGCTGTATCAATACTTTGCTCCGAATCCACACAGACTTTTCCAAGGAAGGCTTAAAAGTAAATACTAACTGAATAAAGGGAAATCTGCTAACTATGATTCTACCAAATTTCATAAACATGATGAAAATACAACTGAAAAGCTGTTAAAGAAAAGTTTCTTATAGAAACATGTCAAATGTTAGACTGTTACAACTTACACTATTTGAAGCCATGCTTCCCAAATGAGCTCTCATTTTATATTTTATGTATTTTAAGAATGCCAATGCAGAATTTTATCAAACTGCTCATAATTTGCACATATTCTAAAATTTTGTGCTATAAGAAAGAGAGAAAAACAGAAAACTCCTATACAATGACTATGTATATAACAAAGTTTCAATGATCTATTTTTATGACTATTTTCCAAAGAAAGTACATTATTTTCAAACTCTGGTCAGTCGTGTGAACAAATGTCAAGATGGAAAGCCAAGCTTCTTATAAGTGACTGGTTGTATTTAGATTACCATTTCAAGAAGGCATAATGTCAATGCTTATGTACAGCACCCATTAGCAATTTCCTTTCCTAAAAGTCCAACACTCTAAATTCCCAGTTTGCCACCTTTTGAATGGGTTCCAAAGCTTTTTCACTGGAAGTCTTGAATAATCCTGATGTGAGGGCAAATCCTTATCCACGGTGACTCAAGAAGGTAGTAAATAAAGATTAAATAATCACTGACACTTGAGAATCTCCATTCTCACAAGAACTTCCAAAAAGCACATGCACTGCCCAAGCAATGAGAGAATTGAGTTAGAAACCATATCTTTTCTAGGTTACCTTCTAGGCATCCATACTACTACTCATTATCCCCTTCTGTTCTAAATATTCACTTTTGCTCTGTCTCCTAGGCCTTTTCTACCAGCATTGAAACATGCCTGCTTAGATCACGCCATACTGAGAAAACAAAACAAAATAAAACAAACAAAATAAAACAAAACAAAACACTCTTAATCCTACATATCACTACCTTCTCTAGGTCCTACCTCCCCAGCCAAACTTCTTGAAATAGTTGACTAAATCCTCCATCTCCACTCACAGTGTTACTGTCTCACTATACAAATGGCTCTTGCTATGGTCACTGATGCTTTTGATGTTGCTAACTATAATGGTTATAGTTTTGGGTCTTCATCCTATTGGACTTCTGGTCAGCAGATGACATAATTTACCTCTCCTTCCACATAAAGACACTCTTCTGCTGCTGTCTGCAATCCTGGACTCGCCTGGGTCTCTCTGTCTCCTCTGTGAGGTCATCAGGCTACTCAGCTACCAATTCCTCTTCTGAATTTCTTTCCTCTGTGCACAGCAGGACCCTCCATCCAACAGTACAAGCAGGAAACCTAGCAGTTAGCCTTCCTCTCCTTTCTATTCACCTCTACATCCAGTCCCTCACTGGTCTGAGCTACCATCATCTGTTGCCTTCTTGATTTCTCCCTGGATCCTCTCCTCTCCTCCGTAACAACCAATTCTTTGTGGGTCACTGTGAATAACATCAAATGCAAACTTCACTGCACGACACCTCCCTCCTCCATTCCTGAACCATTCAAAGGCTTAGTGGGAAAAGTTCAATCTTTTAACTTCAGGTTATAAGCCTGACATCCATACAACTTTTTCAGGCTCTTCAATGATGTGGTCTTCAGTAGCTAAGCAAGCTCCAAACTCTCCCTGATCTCTACACTGCTGTCCACTCCAGGTCTTCACTCGTGACGGCTCCTTATGCCACAAACCTCTTATCTCCACTTCCCACTCTCCCCTCCAGGTTCCTCCAGTCTGGTACTCTGCATAATCCAGCCCCACTTTTCACCCCTGTGTTCTTAGCACTTGTCACTTCCCCTTTAAATCATGCGTTGCAGTTTGAATGACTCAGTGGCTTTTACTTATTTGATTACTTTCTGGTAGCTGCTGAATTCTAAGATCTATGAACTTTGTACCTGGCTTAGCATGTGACGGGCACCGGATACATATTTGTGGATGCAATAATAGGATTAGATACCTGTTCCCTACTTTCAGTGCATTTTCAAGACACAAACCATGAAAACAATACAAATCTTACACATGTGGAATTTCTTAGTTATGGAATTTTGCTCCTATGAGGAATGACACATACTCATGCCAAAGGCTGTTTCAGATACTGTCTCCCACTGCACGCTCACAGCTAAATCAATGCCATTGGTACGCGATACATTCAAGTACACAGCCCTGTTGGCTTCTTCGATGTTAACAGAGGTGGCTCTAAAAAGAGAAACAAATGGATTATGGAAAGCAGAAAAAACAATAATTTATACATTTTTAAATGTACACATTGCTAGCACATGTTTGATAGGTTACTAACTTTATGCAACTTAAGTAATAGCCACAAATTTTACATATTGGGGAGACTAGATTCTAGTATTAAAAAATTATTCAGTTATGGGGTTTTTCTAAAAGTCCAAGTGCAGTACTCTCATGGTATAATATTAAGAAAATATTGAGAACCAGAAACTTCACATTATACATTCTAAAAAAGAAATAAAACTACCATTTCTAAATGTCTTCATACTTAAACCAGCAACATCTGACTGGGGGAAAATGAGTCAAGAAATTCTTTGTATTCTAATAAAAATTTATCTCTTAAAGTACTTTTGAGATAGCAAATATAAATATGTTTAGCTTTCAGGGAAGTTTTAGAATTACAGTCATGTTGACATGTGATTGAAGAGTCATTCATTTGGCCTGAGCAACCAAGTATGTTTCATATTTGATTATCATTATTTTTAAAAACATAAAATAATGCAGACCTTTACATGAAAGCCTGAGAATATAAAAACCCTAATGACATCATTTATATCAGATGAGTTTAGCCTTTGGGTGCTCCCAGTTATGAGAATGAGCTTACAGCCTCTCTGAATCTGACATGGAGAGCCATTTTAAAAGTCCCTTTTTGTGCCAGATGGGTGACACGTGTATGTAATCCCAGTACTTGGGGGGCCAGGAGGATTGCCATGAGTTCAAGGCCAGCCTGGGCTACATAAGTGAGTTCAAGGTCAGCCTGAACTACAGAGTGAGATTCTGTCTCAAACAAACAAACAAACAAACAAACCAAACAGTCCCTTTTCAAATAATCGGACATTTCTTACATCCAAAAAACATTCCCTAGTTTCCAAAGTGATAATGTCTTTATTAATAAACTATACCTATTTTCAACAGCAGAGATACTGAATAGTCCCAAAGGGGCCTGGTTTTGCAAAACTGTTATCAGGGTTTGCACATGTACCCCGAGTCTAGCACCTCCGGTTGGGTTGAACAAGGTGCAGACAAAATGCTCATCCATTTCTGGCTCCGTGTCTAATATGGCAGCTATGTGCAGGGCCTGAAAACAAAATCAAAAGATACAGTTACCAGAATAGAGTTTGCAACACACAGAAAGCAAATTTTATTCCACATTCTGACAACAAAACAATGTTTTCAGAAACACTGCCTCTTTTCTTTGTAATAATGATTCCCACAATGCAATAGCTGTAACTGTTTCAAGGTACTAGTTTACAGATTTTCAAAACAGGGATATATTGCAATGAAGCCTCTAAAAAATAAATAATTTAAGCATTTAAAAATAACACTCATTAAAAGATTAAATTCACATCTTCCTTTTTCCTAACGTTTTATGCTGCCCTGACTGTATAGCTTTATTCATTCTATTCTAAGCTAGGATTCACTGTTCAAGTGTAGTAATACCATAGCAGGTGCCAATCAGAAACAAACCAAATCTTTACCAGCAGGAGAATGGAGCAACAAACTGGGATCTCTACTCAAACTACTCAGAACCAAAGAAACTGCGGATGCATCCAATGTATGGATCTCAACACGATGCTGAGGGGAAGCAGTCGGACAGAGAAGAAGAGAAACCATATGATTCCGGATACACTGTGTAACTGGTTACACAGAGCCCAAGAACCAGCAGAGTGAGCCTGTAATTATAGACATTAGAAAGCGGTTTCCTCTGGAAGGGGCAAAGGGCAAAAGGGACACTTCCAGGGGACAGACCCATTAAATATCTTAATCTGAGCGGGTGCAGAGGTGCATACATCTTTTAAGTCACTCCTCTATGCCTTTACGACTTATGTATTATATTTCAACATAAAAACACATGGGAAAAAGTAGTTCAGTGGATTAAAATTTAATCCGATTTGCCCTAACACTTAATTTTCCTAATGAACAGAAAGGTCTTTCTTCACACTATGAAAAAGCAATTTAAGAAAAAAAGATAAAAAATTAAAATATACAAAAATTTAAAAAGATTTAAAAATGAAGAAAAAATGTGAAAATGGCAACCTCATAATAAACTTCAAACTTGAATTTTTGTATCAAATTTAAGTGTGTCTTTGAACAATTAGAAGCTTTAAATTTCCAAGAACATTTTTAAAAGCTGAACATGAAAGTACACTGAGTTTATACAATCATATCACGAGGAAAACCCTTTAACTAGATGAACTCTTTTAGATGGAAGAGACATAAGTATATTACTTTGGAATTATATTTTATAAAGTCAGCTTGAAAAAAATGTCTAAAGCTTATATAATTATCTTAAATTAAAACTGTGTTTTTAAAAAAATGAAGTTTAGTAACGGGAACAGAAAATTAAATATGTAGGAAAACAGGTTTGGGAGGCAAACCTCTATGAGATCACATTGATAAACTCAAATTCGGCCTTTTTTATTCTGTATTAGTATTCCTGTTCTCAAACAATCTACCTAACATAAGCAGTTGCGTTTTGTTCAGCTAAACTATGGCAAAAACAAATGACAGAGTGGGGCCTGGAATTGAGATTCGTTTATGCTGAATACCCAGTATAAAGGGAATTATACCATTTAACTGGGCTTGAAATTGAAAATGGCTGTGTGGTTTTCTGTTTGTCCATCCTCTGCCCCAAGAGGCGCTCACTTCACACTGCACCCTCTGCAGCCTTCGCTCAGCTCCTCTCCACGCAGGTACCCACAGCCTGAACTGCACTGCTCTTTCCCTCCGCGGCCCGGGTGCAGGGGCCCCTGCAGAGAAACTTCTGTGACACTGAAGCGAATCGCGCATTCTCAGTGAAGAGCCGCGCAGTACCTTGACTCGGACTCCTGCTTCCAAAACAACGTAGCCGCTGGAGGGCGTGAGGTCCCTGGACTCCTCAGAGGAGTTCACTCCTGTCACCGCGAACTGCACGGTCACCGTCCCGAACAGCCCGTGCGCCGGCTCCCGCACCACGTGCAGCACCGCCACGCTCTCCCGTGCGTGGCCAGCCACGGGCTCCCGCAGGAGAAAGTGCCGGCTGTTGTTAAAGGACAGGACCCCAGGGCCATCGTCGCTGGCCAGGATGGTGATCACCGCTGCGAGAGCAAAGAACGACGGCGTGAGGGGCGGAAACGGAACGAGGTCCACACACTGGCCGTAGCAGCGCGGCCGTTTCTTTGTACAGGAGGCCAATTCTTTAGATCGTTATTTTAAGCAAAATCTTTCTTTTTAGAAAGAGGAAAGTTGTTTAAAGCACTTAAGACAACGCCCTATTCCTTGTGATATAAAATCGCCCCGTATTCCTGGAAGCCAAGGAGACTGGGGAAGCTGGTGCATCGATGTCTCTCGGGCCCCTCGCCATGCCACGCGGAATGCTGAGAGCGAAATCATGGCCATTAGATACAGAAACCCGGCAGGCAGCGCGGTTCCTAGCTCATCCCTGTTACCGACCGGAGAGTCCTGGGGTTAGCGCCCGGCTCTCAGGTACAAAGGATGGAAAGGGAGGCCAAGCTTCCACTGTTTTCCAAACGAAACGCGTGTCCACCATGAAAATGCACAAGAAAAAAATTATGAGAATTATAAGAATCAAAAACACAGGCTTAGAAATCCCCCAAAATCAAGAGCTTTCTTTTTTTACAACCATTAATAAAAAGATTAGTAACTGAAACAACCAATACTATCAACGACTTACTAATTTTTGCATCTATATAACGTATCTAATTGTCACAGTGACTCTGCAAGGTAGAGTGGATTATTATTTCCATTTCACAAAATCTGCAAGTGATGCATGGCCATCCGAAGTTCAGAAGCTAGGAAGCAGCGGAGCCCTGTGTAAGGCCAGGAAATGTGCTTGGGGCACACACACTCACAGATGCCTTGGCGCGTCCGTGCACGGGCTAAGAGGTCCAAACAGAACGGAGAGGCGGCCCTGCTCACAACAGGAGGTCACCGGGATGTTAACACGGAAACTCTAAGGCCCACAGGAAGAAAATCACAACACTGCAGTGTGCGACCATGGTAGGTGCTGTCAGCCCAGTATTGTGCCTCTGCCCGTCCCACGTGCAGGCACATGCAGCGGCTCCTGGTTGCCCAGCACCCTCTCCACACTGAGGTCAGCCCTGACCCATGAGCCCACGCCCAGCACTGCTAGAGGTGCAGGACCCTGAGCCCCCAGGGCAGCCCTCAAGCACATGGGGACAGGAGCCCATGAGACAGCTCCCAGCCACTGTCCTACTTAGGAGCTCTGTCCAGCGCAGGGTCACAGACGTCAGCAGGACTGAGAGCTGCCCGCAGCTCTACTGTACCTTCTATCAGCTTTGGACACATAAGAAAGAGTTTCACATTGAAACCAAACGGCCAACGGGTGTTCATTCTCTCTGCGACAGGAGGGCATCGCTTTATACAGACTAGGACAAAAATACAGCTATGTCCTTGTCTCACATGCTACTGATGAATAAAGTCCTTGCATGGTAGATAATAAACGTAAATAAAAATGATGATAAAGTAAGTATATGCTTCATAAATATTTTACTTTATTCTAGTATCTTAATGCAGCAAGACATTTTAGAGTGGAAATAGGATTTAACAAATTATTAGAAAACATTTGATATTTTATAGTTTTAAAAAAGTTTTTGAATAAATGGCATCATAATAAATGCCAGTCTAGGAGAAATATTTGTGATGTACTTATGAAATGAAGGATTGGCTTTACATAATAAGAATATTCATACAAATACAAGCCACAGAAAAGTACACAAGGGACCAAAAAAGCAGAAGCATGCAAAGAAAAATAACCAGAGTCAAACTCACTAATAAAAGGAAAATGTGTAAAAATGTACAATATGCGAGTTTTCCAAAGATGGCGGACCAGTAGGTAGCAGGAGAGAGATCTCCTCTGAGAGAAAGCTTCCATGCCAGAATTTAACACCGTGGAGAGACCCAAACAGAGAGAGATGGACTCTCTCAACCCAGGACGAAACTAAAGTTTAAAAAACTGCTCAAATATGAGGTCCTGGGGCTACCATTAGTGAAGCTAAGATCAGCAAGCACGGCGCCCTCCTCGAGCTGCCTGAATTCCTGCCCGAGAGCGACCTGACGGACCGAACTGTGCCGATGTGACTGGCTTGAGCAGCCAGAGCATGGAGGTGAACATCCCTGTGTGTGGCTTGCCCGGACCCTGCCCTGCACACGACCACCCAGAGGCACCGTGAATTTGCGCCACAGCCGCGCTGAAGTTGGAGGTCTGGAAGCCCAGCAGTTCTCAGGGACTGGCCTCAACACGTGGTGGGTAATGGGAATAAGACCCTCCCATGGGAAAGGGGAAACTGACTGGAAGACATGTTGGATTTGGGCAGGACAGCCTTAACTACATAAGAAAATGGCTTCAGTTGGTTGCTCCCCTCGCCGAGGAGACTGGTAGAATCTGCTTGGATTGGGCCGTGCCCCTGGCCAGAACCCAGTGGGTTGCTACAAACTAATTCCCTGAGCACAGCCACACACTGACACAGTGAAGGCCTGCAAAGGTTGACTGGCCCAGAGGGGAGGAGCCAGTGCACACTGCCCGTGCTTGAACTTCAATCTTTGATAGCGGAGGGCAGAGGGCAGAAGCTCTTAGCCTGTGTCCTCTAGAAGAACTTTAACCAACAAGAAAAGGGGCTGGAAATTGCACTATACACTTGTATGGAAGGAACCAAAAACATGACAAGAAGGAGAAATAAGAAAAAACCCCCAGCCCCAAACCTTGAGAACATTGATCCAGGAGAGGTAAATACAAAAGAGATTGAGGGCAGCCAACATGCAACATCAAACACAGCAGTAGCAGACATAAAGAGATATCTTTAGGACCTCGTAAGTGGGATCAAAACTGAAATATTAATTCAAATTAAACAAGAGATAAGTAGACTAATAAAAGAAAGGCTGGGCACCTCTCAAGAAGACACAGACAGAAGAATAGAGGAACACAAAAGGAGAGAAACGTTTAATGAAGAATACAAAAAAACCCCGAGAATTCATGAAGCAAATTCAAAGAGATTATCAGGAAACTAAAGACTCCATAGAAAGATGGCAAAACTGCTTGAAAGAAACCAAAGATAGACTATCAAAAATTGAACACAGGCTTGCAATGTGTGATCATGAAAGAGAAGGTCTCTTAAAAATAACAAGGGAGCAGGCAGTAACTATACAAAGACTGGAAGACGAAAAGAGGATCTATAACTTAAGAATAAAGCATGTGAATGAAGAAGCAGGAGTCAAAACAGAGGAATTGCAAAGACTATTCACAGAAATTATTAAGGAAAATTTCCCAAGCATACAAAAAAGAAATGATATGCAGATTTATGAAGCATACAGAACTCCAGCCACCTACAACCAAGCTAGGTGTCTAGCTACACCTAGACACATAATAATCAAGATCCCAGAAATTCAATATAAGAACAGAATATTAAAAGCCATCAGAGAAAAGAAACAGATCACCTATAAAGGAAAACCCATCAAAATCACAGCAGACTTCTCGACACAGACCATTAGGTCAGGAAGAGCTTGGAGTGAAGTAATTCAAGCCCTGAAGGAGAACAACCTCCAGCCCAGATTGATGTATCCTGCAAAACTCTCTCTAGAAATTAATGGAGAAGCAAGATGCTCCCATAACAAAGAGGAACTTGGAGAATTTGTGACCTCCAATCCAACTCTACAGAAAATACTGAACGACATTTTACAGAGAGAGAAAAAGAATACAAGCATTTCAGGAACAGTGGCAGAGAGGCCTAAGTGAACAGGGCAGACAGTGGAGTGGAACAGAAAAATAGACAACCAACGGCAGAAAAACAGAATAGCAAAAATAAGGCAGAGAGGATTGGCTGTAATCACTAGTATAGATGGCCTTGAAATATTAACAGAGAAACACAGGCAGAATAGATCAGGAGATAGGGTCCATTGAGATGCTCTATATAGGGAGGCAGTGGGACCCAAAACAAGCAGTGCATCCTATGGGAGTGAAAGCGGAGGAATTGTCTAAAAAAGGAAGGCAGAGGATATTGTTAATTGGGTAACAAGATTTAAAATTTACATTTTTCTCATCAGTTTGCTTGGATGGATTACACGCTGTCCCAGTTTGTCTACTTACGCTAGACTTGAGGACATGGTCAGCTATCCCAAAAATAAGAGGACATATTATGGTAATCACCCTTAATTTCCTATCAACTTAATCAGAAGCCCTGTATAACTTATACTGTCCTATTATGACTGATCTCATTTGAATCTGGTTTGTTAGAGTGCTATCTTGTATTGACTGATTTTATTCAAATCTGTTATGATTGATAGCATCAACTCTAAGAGTATAGGCAACTACACTAAAGATGACAAGATTCACTAAGATACCCACTCTGGTTTGATTATTGCCTGCTTTTGAAGTCTTATAATATCTCCAATGCTTTGTTTTTATTAATGCTGTTATATACTGCTGAGACATCATGGTAACCATTGTAGATCACCTTGTATTGCAGTTATATATGCCTTTTTTGCTTCATGCTTTTCTAGGAATTGTTTTGTTTTATCTTGCTTTGTTTTGTTTTTACCTCTAATACAGAAAGGATAGATATACATGTAGAGATTCAAGCATGTGTACAGCTTATAAACAGTTTACGAGAACCAACTATATAACACATGTTGAAATGAACAACTACTTTGAAGAAAAAGAGACACTACAATACCCAGTGCTGATTCCATAATGTCATGATGTGTAATCCAGCAAAACTATCATTCTTTGTTCAAAGTGATTTTAGCTTGTTTTGTTTTGTTTAAGTTCAACACACATGAAGGTATGGACAGCTGTTTTGAAGAGAATGAGAGACACTATGACAGCCATTCTCGGCTTCCCTATTGTCTGGTCTTGAAGACCTGAAACGCCCTCCTCGTCCTGCTCAGATCAATTCCATACTATGTTGTTTCATGTGAATTCCCTGTATGTAACAATATGGACATCTATTTGGAAGAAAGCAAGAGTCAATATGATAGAGAGTGAATATCTCCGATTGCCTAGTTTTGGAATTTATGTCCCTTACATTGCTTTCTTGTGATCCGCTTTGTTCTGTTTTGTTGTGTTTAATTTTATGCTTTTGATATAATTGAATGTGTATTTGAGTGGGTAAGATGGATGACCATATTTCTGGGTTTTTTTTGTCAGATTGTGGAACAGAACTGCTAACAGACTCACTGTTTGAATGTCTACTTTACATGTTTTAACTTTATAATTTGAACAACTATTTCCAAGAAGTCAGTATATAATTTGTCAAGTAATAATCTCTTAGGTTTTTTTGTTGTTGTTCTTTTCCTTTTTTTTCCTTGGAATTCTGTATTGTTGCTACCCTTTATTCTGTTTTGTTTTGTTTTTTCTTTCTTCTCTTTAAATAAAATTTTAAAAAATGTACAATGTGATCACATATTCTTCATCCACTGGATTGAGTATAAAAATTCAAAGACATTTGGGAGCCTGAGGCAGGAGGATTGTTGCAAGTTACAGACCTTTGCAGCCTGGGCTACAAAGTGAGTTCAAAGCCAGCCTAAACTGCATAGCGAGACCCTGTCTCAAAAAGACACACACACACACACACACACACACACACACACACACACTCAAAGGAAAAAGAAACTGCTGAAGAGGATGGGGAGAAACAGCAGTCGGAGCACCGAGAAATGCAGACTAGACAGAGGTGGTGGCCCTGTCCCCCAACTCCATGCCCACTGTTCTAGGCATTGTCCCAACCATCTCTGCTTACAAGGACTCAAACACAAGGGCACTCGCTAAAGCTTTATGAATGTTTGGGAACAATCAATAGATCCACTTTCAAAGCACTTATTGTTTTGAGAAATGTTTTAAATATGGAAAATCAGAAGCCTAAAGCCCAGGAGAACCCAGTGATGTATTCCTCCCTCTCACACATGGTGACAAGCATGTAACCGATATAATCCTGATCGGAATTACTTCAAGATGTAACGATGCCTCAATCTGAATGCCCTCACTTTAATGTTATGCGGAATGCAGAAAAATGATGCTGACCACTGTCTGTCTTGTAACAGTGAGTATATCAGGTTTGAGATGAAGCCAACGCTCCAAAATGGCAAAGACACAAGAGAAAAACAGCAGTCTGCTTGGAAGCATGGAGTCCTGGTCCTGCCTCATCTAAGGTTATACATCTTTGAACCCTTAGAACGAATAAATCTGAACTGCAATTTGAATTGTTTATACACAGGCAGTTCTTTTGGGTGCTGGGTACTGGAACTCAAACTCAGGACCTCGTGCTTGTCAGACATGTGCCCCCTGCTGAGCTGTACCCCTGGCCCCTACATAGACAACTCTTAATGAACACTGAGTGTCCATTCCCACAGTCCTGCACCTATAGCTCTCTATGTTCTACAAGAAAACCACTTCATCTCAGGCCTATGCTCTCTGAGTACGAAACTGTTGTAGCCTGGCATAACTGACGCCATCTTGGGCCCTGCATTTAACTAGTGCCCTGTATTCAGGAAAACGGAAAATTACTCAGGATATAAGTCCCATGAGAAAAGCAGAATGAGCTGTACCTACAGGAGAAAAATTAACTTACTCAACAAAAGAAGCAGGATACAGGTATCAACCAAAAATTAATGAAAGATTCTAGCTAAACTCTTTCCAGCAGGATATCTTTTGTGATTCTCTCTTTTAAAAATTCTATAACTTTCCAGTTCGGGGCCACTTGTTTGGACCTGAACCAGGCGGTCTGTATATGAGTGGTCCTGAGCTCAGTTAATTAAATTCCAAATTTATTAGTTTGGCTGCTTGGATACTATATTGTTGTTCATGAACCCACCTCAGAAACTATAGCCATGTCCTTGAAAACAGGTGTCTGGACACTTAGGAATATCAATTTATTTTATCAAAATACCAACAAACTAATACAATTCAGCAATAAAACTGAACTGAAATAAAACTGAACTGAAATAAAACTGAACTGAACAATAAAATTCAGCAATAAAATCAGAACTTTGGTTACTTAAAATTCTTTCATATTTTTCACTGCAAATCAAAACTTTTTTTTTTTTTTTTTTACAGAAAGGGCATTAAGGGCCAGGGGTATAGCTCAGCGGCACAGCACCTGCCTGGCAAGTGTGAGGTCATGAGTTCAATCCCCAGCACGGGGTGTGGGGGCATTAAGTTAGGAATCTAAAGGTTAATGAGCTTAAAATCCCAAAGAATGCTCAAGTACTAGCTAAACTAGGAGGCTGAGGAATCAGTCACGCTGTCCTATAAGTCCAGCTGGCTCCTCCATCACAGAGGATCTGAAGTGCCTTGATGGGCCTCTTATGCCTGCACATACTTTACCAGTGAGCTACTCTCCTAATCCTCTAAAGGGAGTCCTTAAGAGCCCTTCTAACCCAGTGTGTTCATGAGGCTTCCTCTTTTGTCTTCTTTTACCTTCTCTAAGGAGTCGGCCCCTAACAAGCAGTGAAACAGGATGAGTTTTAGTAATATCAAACCACTCCAAAGGAAGGATTATGGCTGTGATAGTGCCAGGAGCTGAAACCTCGCCACTCTATGCGGAAAACTGTGGCGGTCAGGAGACACTGAGAAATACCTTGGTCACCCCTTCTACAGCTAAGAAGGAAACCAGAGCGGACCTCACATTCCGAAAGGAAGACCCCTGCAGGTTAAATGCCACTGCCATGTTTAAGGAAATGCTTACTATTTATTACCTTTAGTACCATGCAGCGACCCGCAGAGGGGACGACAAGAGATTAAGAAAAAACAAGACACAGAATCAAAGGGGAGCTGGGACTGGGTGGGCCCGACCTCTCCGATGGAGCAGCGGCAGTGACAAGCCAGCACGGTGTGCGTCTTTGCTCATACACAGCAAAGGACGGGAAGCGCTGACAGGGCTGACAGTGCAGGGTCTCAATGCTTTGCTAAGAACACTGAAAGCAACACGTTCTCAGACTCTTCGCGCTACAGGTACCAGAGAGGAGCACCGCGGCTTTGCTCCAGTCCCAGCAGCTTGGCCACGGGCTCACCTCTGGCCCTTTGTGTTTCGGGGCTGGCCTTGCTCTTTCCCAATGCAAGGTCAATCTCCAGCTCAGCCGCTGCCTGCAGTACCAACCTAGTTTTGATTTGAGGCATACGTACACACAGAGATACACAGGATAAAGCACCATTTCACCAACACAGGGATTCTGAAATGCTTAACTTAAAATGCCTTTCATTCAGAGTATAGAAACCTCTTGTCCCCATAGTAGGGAAACCAGCATGATGCAGAGGGGCCATGGATAAGGAATCATCAGTTACCTATTGTATTCTCGCCCAGCTCCAGTCCAGGAGAAGGATTTGTTAATATGAGCTGAAATTTTTCATCTCCTTCTGGAGTATCGTCATCCAGGATCACAACGTCTACATTTTTAAAACTTTCTCCATCAGCAAAATGAAGAATCTGGTCCAAAAGGTAAAAGGAAACAGTTTTATATTTAAATACATTCTGAGGCTTTATAAAATGTTTGGAAAGAAATACAACATAATTGTAATTGAAAAAAAAGGTTGCTTTACAGGAAATTCTTTTCCTTATTTTTTGCATGGTATCTTTTTTATATCAATGGACAATATTTTACTTTAAAAATTAAAGGTTATAGAAGAAAAATAAAAAGTAAACATCCTGTTAAGAAATAAAAAGTGGGAAGAGATAAAGTAAAAAGTACTGACTAACTTACTGGAATACTAACAGTATTTCAGTAAAAGAAAAACTGATTTAAAATTTTCAAGAAGTATAAGAAAAATTCTGAGGTCATTCCATGTATAAATTCTTTAACACAAAATTCTGTGTTCTCTAGCATCAAATATTGTGATAAAATAGTTCATAAACAGAGAATCATCTTTAGACTAGTACTGAAAATTCAAATGACATTATTTGCTACAATAGTGAAATAAATGATTCCACCAGATGGAAATGCTTTGTTCCTAACTTGCTGTGGAAATACTTAATATCTTATCAGGATTAATTTATTTATGCAAGACCTAACGTCATGATAATGTGGAAGGAATAATGACGAAAAAGTAATTTAGAAAAGTCACCGCCATCACCACTGAGACCTACCCTGGGGGTGAAGATGTAGTCCTGCCCCAGCTGGGCCTCCACATTCTGGGCATACACAAACAAGGACACGGGGCCCAGGGCCTCGCTGCTCCTCTGGGCCGCCAGGGTCACACTGCCGTGCGATTCGCTTACTTCGAATCTGTAATGAAGACAATGCATCCCTTTTCTCTTACAAACTTCTCTGCGGTCCACAGTAAGCCTGGCTAAGGCCTCCGCACGGCCTTGGGCTTACCTGCTGTGCTGCCACTCGATCACGCCTAGGGCACCATCATTGGCATCGATGATGATCTGTGCAGTCAGGCCTTCTGAATCTGAAAAAACACAGGCACACACTTTAAAACGAATACAAAGTGATTGATGTAAATCTTACCTAAAATTCCCTTTAAAGGCACTGCTCGATACAGCATTTAGACAGTCCCTTTGAGTTTGTATAATTCCTAATATACAGGTATGGTTGACCTGACTCAAAAGATGTTTCCAGAAAGTAAAGGCACAAATGCTGGTAATATCTGAAAAAGGACACTCTTGCTTGCAAGAGCCACTGAGTTATAAAAATTAAACCAACTAAGAACAGCACAAAACGACAAGCAACAGAGCATATGGCTTTATTTCTATTATTTTAATTTTTTAAAAAATTGACACCTTCGTAAGATGACCACCTCAGGAGGGCGGGAAAATGGACATTGTTCAAAGGAGAAGGGCAAGAAAAAGAAGAAAGAGAAATGGGAGAAGGAAGGCAGGGAGTGGTGTGGAAGAGAGTGTCCGAGAGGGATGGGGTACCAACTGAACAGGAGGAAAGACAGGGTTAGGCAGGACAGACAGACAAAGGACATGGACGACTCTTAACCTGTCTTATCTTGTGTTCTGTGGGTGAAGCATAGCTTGTTATGAGCACAGTACCTACTACTTAATCTTGAACTCATCTTAGTACTGGTGCCTATTTTTCTAAAACTTTTTGTCCTGTATCATAGTTTAGGATACTCCTGACTCTGCCAAGGTAGGGGAGGGAGGGCAAGGAAGAGTGTAATGTGCTCTAGGCCAGTGGAGAAACCCTTTCAGACCTTTCAGGGATGACCCAGGGTCCCTTGCCGCGCCCGCGCTGTAGGCACCGCATGGAAGGCGGCAGTGGGTTTGGAGAGGACCCAGCACCAGGACCGACAGGCACCCATGGAACAAGAGGCGAGAAAGCCTCACGCTACCACCTCCTGGCGGAGTGGTCTGGTCACTCTGGTCAGCTTTTCTTAGCCTCTGCTCCCTCATCTACAAAACGGGAAGACGGAAATGCTGCCGGTCTGGCAGGAGCTAGGCAGAAGCCAGCAATTCCAGCTGCTCTCAGCAGGAGCGCGAGAAGCAGGAGGCGCCTCAGGAGTTTCCTACTGGAAACGCGATCAGCTGCAGCAACCCTCCACGGGAACCACCCGGCACTGGAGCCCCCGTTCCTCCCTCCTGCGGAACGTACTGCCTAGGACAATAACTACTTCTTTCCAGTGTTTTCACAGTTGTCACCCTGAGCACCAGAAGAGAACGAGCAACGCTCTTCCTCCGGCCACTGCTTCCGTCCAGCTTCTCCTCTGCCCCACGCTGCTCGCCCCGCGTCCTGCGCGACTTTCCACCCAGGCATGCGCCCAGGGGCCGGGCTCCCCTACGCCCCCTACTGGGCAACCGCACCTACAGACACCCCAAACTGCAAACAGGAGTTTGGGTCCAAAGGAGACAGTTTTTAAGGGAATCTACATAAATCTGTACCAAGGTTTAAGTTTTTACCTTTCAGTCTGTAATGAATTAACTGAGTCTTTTCTAAAAGCATGAAAAGAAAAACATCAAAGGTCAAAAGAGAAGCAGGAAACACGACACACAAAAGTTTCTGCTTAACCTGAAAAAAATAAGAACGTCTCAGAGTTTGGAGATTTAATAAAATAGATCACTAAATTTTAAAATAAAGTGAAAGGAAAATGCCTCTCAAAGCACCAATACTGTTTTGGAGATTAAATATATTGTTATAAAATAGTCATAAAAATTAGTTGTAAAGATTATGACATAATATTTAATATCTTTATAGTGTTAAATATACAAACATATACTTTCTAAATTAAAATAAATATAAAAATTCATCATATTTTCACACATAACTGAGATAACAAACATCACAATGATCACTTCAGATTAAAAAATGAAGTTATGTCATTTGAAGTGAATAAAAGAAAAAGTCCATCATACCTAGTCTGGGAGGAAATGACGTTACAGGAGCCATGATGAGTTCAACCGAAGTTAAATTCACCAGGAAGTATTCTTTCAGCTCCGGTGTAGCATCCTGAAAAATCAGCCCCATTCCACTCTTTGACATGTGTTCTCAAAAGGAGTTAACTCCCATAAACCGCTTATAAAACAATTTCTTACACATACATTTGCAAAAGCAGTATATGGAAAATATAAAATTGTAAACAAATGGTAGAAATTATTTAAATTAAAAACAAACATAAAAGTACTAAACTTATGCTTGATGTATAAGCAATTGTTAGAATGAACAGTATGAAACCACTTAAATGTAACAGTTTTAACCTATATGCATATAATAGATAAACCAATCATGTAACTATACAAACATCACTATTTTAAACATAACATGGCAAAAGATTTTAACCATTTATAATATCCAGTACTTAAAATGAATAATACTATTTTACCATGAAACATATACAGGCTTTACACTCAAGGAGATCTAGAACCAAATTTACTCAAATTTTAGGAATTTTGATTCTATCATCTTTGTATTAGGGGAAATAACAGCTACTTTGGGGTAGAGTTGGAATAATAATGAAAAATAATGTATGTACAGTGCCTAACCTAGAAGCAACGGCTTTAAAATGATAGCTGTTATTATTAATCACTAATCCACATAATAGTAATGAAATCAGGCAAGTACCAGGAATCTAAGGATTAGCAAACCTCATGTCAGGAATGAACAGACCATATTTACACGGAAACTCAATGTTTAGGTATGTGGGTGACTGACTGTGTGTACGTGTGCATGTGTGTGTGTAAAACACCAGTATACACACACCAATATACACTTTTCATTTCATTTAATGGACTTTTTTTCAAGTGAAAACACAAGAAAATGAAAACTTATTCTTTAGGTTATCCTATATAATATGTGGAAAAACATAAATTAGAGAATCAATGGTATAAAAGGACTGTTTCCCATCTACTTGCATTGTGCCTATCCCATGCGACAACTCCCTGCTTGTCACCTGTTATGATTTAGACTGAAAATGGCCCTCATGGGGCTTCTGGAGGGTGACTAAAGTATAGGAGTGATAGAGCTGATAATCTTAGGAGGTGGGGTCAAGTCAAAAGCAGTGGCATGACCCAGAAGCAGTGACATGACCCGGAAGCAGTGGCGTGACCTGGAAGAGCATATTTTCTCCCTGTTCCTCCCTTTCTTCTATAGTTCCTGGCTGCCATGACATGAGCAGCTCTCCCCTGCCACGCTGTCCTGCCCTGGAACCAGCTAACCTTGGCCTATAGTCATGAACCAAGATAAACTTCTCTAAGTTGTAGGTGTCAGACATTGTGTCTCAGAAAGAAGGAAAGTGACTAAATATCACTCTTCAAAGTGGCCTGCTTTTTCTATGTCAGGCCTACAGTGTTTTAATCTAGTGCTACTTAGAGGGCAGAAAAAATTGCAAAAAGCTAGGAAAAAAAGTGGAACAGAAACCCCAGGTTCCAAAAACTAGAATCTAGGTAAAAGAAAGGTGCTATGTATTTTCTGGTTAAAAACTAACATCACTAGGGGCCAGGGATTTAGCTCAGCAGTATAAGCACCTGCCTGGCAAGCACAGGTTCTGAGTTTGATACCAGTACCAAAAATAAAAAAAATTAAAAAAAATCACTAAGGAATAATCCACTTAATTGTATCCAATTACATTAACAGATGAGATATTTGAAAGATGACTTTCCCACAATTTTTTTCAAATCCCATGTTACCTGCAACCTAACTGACATACTATTACCTTTTAGTTTGTGGATTTAGAGTTTCCATGATGTTACATTAGGTAACAGTGCCACAGTAATCAGCAAACTAAGAGTACCTGGCTATAGATGGTACATAGTTTATGCTATTATAGCTAAAAGTAGAAAGTCTTTGAAGGAATAAAACCTTTTTAAATGAAATGCCCAAAATACATATCACAGTAATTGAACATCGTTTTCAAATGTAGTACTTACTTTCTCTTCCTTTCTACATTCCATCCCCTACCCTTTCCACGGTACTATTTTTATAAACCTCTTATAGATGTATTTAAGTAGTTGAAACACGAAGTCCAAAAACAGCACGAGATTTCACAACATGAGAAACCATTTCAAATGCAACTTCATTCAGTCCCCAGTGATCTCCTTAGACTGGACTGTAACCCCATTCCGCCCTTGGCCGCTAGTGAATTTCCCGCTCTCCCTGGCCCTGTGAGTCCCCCACATGAAGACCCTGACCACAGACACGTGGGCAGAGTGAGCCGTTTGGCGTCATCAAAGGGCTCCTTGGGTATCTCTTAGGCAGAGCCATGATAGAGGGAAAATGCACAAGGAGCTTCTGTTTATTGCGAGGCATTACTACAAGCAAATACCATGACAGGCCAGTCCACATAATCAAGACTAGAAACTCCTGCATGGTTTGAAAAAATATATATATATACCACGAAAAGAAATAAGCTGATTTCAAAGTACCAGCTGAGTGGAACCGATCAGACTTAAAGGAACTAATCAGAAAGGAATTCACTACATTTCTAGAGATTGTAGTTATTAAATATCCGAAATTTATATTAAAGGAAACAGTACACTTTTTTTTTACAGTGCTGGGGTTGGGTCAAACCCAGGGTCTCAGGCATATGAAGTGTGTGCTCAGTTATTGGGCCCCAGCGTGGGCCCTGAGTCATATTACACTGACATGGAGTAAACTAAAAGCTGTTCCATAACCTTGGTCCTCGTGCAATTTTACACCTTAAAATGAGAAGCTACGAGAAGTCTCTTCGAAATGTGACTGCTGATGTTGTAGAATCGCCCATCAATTCCCACTTCCTGTGTGGTGACTCCAGGTTCAGTACAATAAGAGGCAAACAGCTCCAGAGTTTTACCTCAAGGATGGTAATGTTGATGGCCGCTGCTGTCTGCCCTTCTTCTAAAATGAGAAAGCCGACCACCGGGATGAAATCAGCTCCCGGCTCTGCTAGGTTTCCTTCCATTTGATTCCTCAGACTCAGCGTTCCGGGCACTGTGCTATAGGTGACATTGATGGCCCCTAAATGAAGTGCATGCAAAAAGGCTTTAAAATTAATTACATTTTGAAAACGATGTCTCCTGTGAACCCTGCCTTTCTCTTTGCACCCCCAGGACCTTTTACTATTGCACGGAGTTCTTCCCCTGCTCCGGTACCATGACTGCAGCTCAGCCGTGGCCCGCCGTGCACTGGGCCTGCTTCCCTGCCTCTGCGTTGAGTGTGGGTGGCCCTGTGGCTTGCTTTGGCCCCCAGCACCAGGTAGGAGACAGATGTGCTACTCCTAAGCCTAGCTGCCTAGGCCTCGAGTGCTTTCACTTCAGAGGCAAATAAAACACAGCGAGAACAGCCAGGGTCTGGCCGAGCCGCCTAACTGACGGACCCGCTGCTACCATACGCTGCTGAGCATTTGTGACTGTCACTACCCAGGACTGCTGTGAAAATAAGCAACCCCTTTACTCTGTTCAGAAATGATGATGTCATAAGGCATTTCCCTGAATTAGTAAATCCTATTTTTCCCCCTTTTTTGCTTATTTTCATAAGGGCTTCATCCACACAAGTAGGATAGTAAAAATCCCTTGCCTAGAAAGCCCATTTTTCTGTAGAGTAACACAGACCTAGAGATCCAAATTCTCGATTGATGAAAAGCTGAATCATCACATCAGCCTCTTGCAGTAAAACAAATCGGGATGAAAGAGCAAAATTCAAAACTCCATGCGGTTCATCGCTGGCTTCAATTGTCAAGACAGCGGCATATCCTTGTGCATCTAGTAGAGCCATTCCTGCCGGCGGAACCCCTAGAAATAGCAGGGACCCCATTACGAAATCTCACCGTGATCTGACACTAACCTGTAAGCACTTAGAGTAGACCCCTGCTCTTGAAAGAATGTTAAAGTAACCAAACAGGATTCTCCTTTGTTAGCATCCTTAACAGAATCTGCAGGCTGATAAACAGACTCATATTCCGTTCTTAAAGATGGCAAATTATGAATTTTTTCACTTGATCGATTGTTGTTTTTATTGGCTGCCTTGCTTATCAGAACTATACAAATTGAACAGAAACTGAAGTATCCAGATAATTTGCTCAAAAATGACTAAAATCGAACTGTCTATATCCTGTATTGTAACTGTCCAAAATCCAAATTGATTCATTAGCATAAAATTATTTTCAGAAATTTCTACCTTCGGAAGTACATTTTAATTCGACAAATAATTAGCAACACTTTTAGCACTTTTCCCTCAGTCCATAAGGCTAAGCATTCTCATATTCCACTAGCGTTTTTTAGATCTAATGTTTCTGCAGGACGGAAAACAGCTAAAGTAGCATTTTTAAATTGGCAAATCCAGAGATAGCAACTATTGTCCCCCCCAAAAAAAACAATATCAAAGAAAACTCAGAATTGAATTCTGAACTACCTTGTGTCCTGACATCATACAGAATGACTTGGTATACTTCTTTCTCCTCTGGAATGTTGTCATCCAACAAATGCACAAATATTGTTTTATTCAGTGTCCCCTGTGTCAAACAGAAAGAGATTCATACCTGTACTGTTACTAAACATAAATTACCGCTTGCTTGCACTGACCTTATAAATTACGCACCCAAACATGTCTTCATTTAAACAAGAATTCTGTGAACTAAATAAGAACCACTGGCTCATGAGAAAATGGGCTCAAGGCAGACAGGAGTGAACTGCAAAAGAGTTTGAATGCTGAGCTAATCAATGAAAATCTCATCCAAATTAATACCAAGTGGGTGTGAAGAAGAGAGAATGATTTTTTAAATATTTTATTTTATTTTATTTTATTTATTTTATTTTTTGTCTTTTTGAGACAGGAGTTTCATTACGCAGTTAAGGCTGGCCTTGAACTCACTTTGTAGCCAGGCTGCCCTGGGTTATTTGCAGCAATCCTCCTGACTCAGCCTCCCAAGTTCTGGAATTACAGATATGCGCCACCACATCCAGCTGAGAATGAAGATTTCTATAAGTGGTTTTGATTTTTCTATCCTATTTTCCTCAATGTTTTTCCACAGTGTTTTTCTTTCTAGAAATGTGTGATGAAGCTTTTCTTTGTGGTGTTACCTCATGAAAGAAGAGTTGTCCAGTAAGGTTAGCAAAACTGAGTTCTAGATTTTGCCCAATAATTTTCCAGTCAACAGTAACATTTCCTCGACCAGGAGGGGTTCTTATTACATGGAATTGCAAAATTTCTCCTAAAAGCAAAATGCATAGATAGATAAATGCTTAGTGGAAAATGAACTTAACATTTGAACTCAACAAAACCCAAATTCCAAGCATGCAACTAGTGTTTTATGGCATCTTTCCCAAGAACAAAGCTGCTCTGGTTTGAATTCTCTAGAAACATTATACATGCTTATTCCTCATTAATGCAAGGATCTCACTTCTAACTACTTTCCCATTTAAGAGAACTTCTGGAAACTCAGGGTGGAAAAGTTACAAGAGCACATGCTACAGTGGGAAACACAAACTTGCATACACTCCAAAACATGCACCTAAGTGTTTTGAAAGTTAAAGAAAACAATAAAGCCCTCAGGGTTAGGACCAGTCAGAGCACAGGTAGACTTTCCTTTCACTTCTCAAAAGGAGACAAATTCCTTACACTGGTATGCAATGTGATTTTACAGAATGCATGCATAAAGATGCTTGCAAATACCTGAAAATCACATTTCTTTAGATTGTAACTTACATATACCATCAATGATTTTGATTTACAGAAAGAAACACAAAGGAAAGGTGTCAAGTCTAAATATCAACATCTGTAACTTCACCCAAGTTACAGTTACTCTTCCCAGATTACTGAATGCTTTAGACATTTTCTATTCCTGTCTTTTATCCTCATGTAATATTTTATGGAACTAAAGAAAATTATGAAAGGTATTTCTTTCAAACTGCAAAAAGTGAGAAGAAAGCTGCTAGGAAGGGCGATGGAGTCTTCCCGGCTTGCTGAAAAGCCAGTTTTCTATGATGACACATACAAGCTAAGGATATTAATGAACAGTATCGCTACATTTCTTATAAAAAGATAAACACACAATGTTTAAAAGACTTTGGAAGAAACACATCTTCACTCACATTGTGAGTACAGCCATACAGTTGAAATCCATGAATATTCACTAAAAATGTCACTTTTACTTAGCAGATAGTTTTTGTGTACATAAGTAAAATCCTTCAATACTTTTAAAATAAAGGACTAGAGAAAAAACAAAATATAAATCTTTTTTCTAATAATTTTTCAAAGCGCTATAAGTTTTTATTTCTCAAGATATAAACCTAGAAATAGATGTACAATATGAACCTATCAAAAAATACAGATTAATTAGAGGTTATCTTAATATTAACTACTAAAAAACAAAATACATTTTTCATGCTAAGTTTAAATACATAACTCTGGTACAATGAATTGTTTCAGAAGGATGTTGAATACACATAGGAAGGCAAAGGTGTCAGAAATATTTTCAATATACTTTAAAGTATTTCAATATGAAAAATACCTAATCCCCCATGTGCTAGTAAATTATATCTTGGATTTTTTTTAAGGGACTGATAGGAACCAAATTCTTCAGCTGTTGAAAGTGCACAATCAGCCATAATTGCCAGTATACCATTTACATTTTTATATTTGCTTAACATATAAATAAAACACAGGCCCGAATATGAAATCCTGGAGTCTCTCTACTTTACAATATGTAGAACCTGAATATAACAAGTTTATATCAAAAACTAAGGGCTTATTACTGAAAAGCATAGAGATCCTTGGGGTTACTAAAACGTCTCACCTATAGTGTTCCCTGGTGGAACAAATAAGAAGTCTTCTAAATTCACAGTTTTCCAACTTTTTAAAAATCACAAAAACCAAGCCAGGCAGGGTGGCGTATGCCTGTAATCCCAGCACTTGGGAGGCTGAGGCAGGAGGAGCATTGTGAGTTCAAGGTCAGCCTGGGCTACAAAGTGAGCTCAAGGCCAGCCTGAACTGCATAGGGAGACCCTGTCTCAAAAAGACCAAAAAAAAAAAAAAAAAAAAAAAAAAAAAAAAAAAAAAAAAAAAAAATCACCGAAACCTTGTAGCAGTTCAACATGACAATTACGATATTTTGACCAGGTGAAAAAAACACTACAAATAGAAGACCTATGACAAGAAAACAAAATGAAGGTCATTAAAGATCCCTGTTGAAGGAGAAGCCATAATCATAACGATTACAAATACGGCTGCAAGGGTGTACAACATACTGGGAAATCAATGCACCATTTTGAGGCAAAAATAAAAATGAAGTGTGGAAAGGAGGGAAAAAAAAAACCCTTCCTGCCTTACTACACTCAAGTAGCCTTACAGTGTAATACTACTTAGTAAACATCACTTCTGGAAATTTAACAAGTTATTGGGGAAATAACTTGCAAGACAATATTGCAAGAAAACACCATTTGAAGCGTACAACACTGCAACTGGAAATGCCAGAAGGCTACTGCTCACCACGGAGAGGAGGCGAGCGACAGTCAGGAGAAAGAAAATCCAGGACACAAGGCTTAGTTTTCCAAATCTAAGCAAAGGACAGGAGGAAAGCCCAGGGGAGCAGGTATGCGCTCTGAAAACAGGTATTTTACGAGACACTAAACTGCCTTCTGGTTCTTTCCAAAAGGATGAATGCATGAGACTGAGTGCACTACCAGAAAAGCACCCGCATGTGAAATCCACACCATCCGCCCAAAGCGCGCAGGGAGAGACCAAGGAGAATTGAGGCCGAATGGACTCCTCCGTGAGAGCGAAGGAGGAAGGCAGCGTGCGGGGCGACGGCGCTGCGGGCGCTAGGGTGAGGCCCGCACGGTTGAGACGCAGCTGTTTTCCTGAGCATGCACTAATGGGTAAGGAGGGTGATGATTGCATCTCGCGTTATGTTAGTTGCTTGGACCCGCAACTGGGTGGATAAAAGCAGGACGGGCCAGACACTCGGGGCTCTCTTCCCACGCCTGGCAAGGGCCCTGGATTCTATGTCTATCTTTCATCCTCATTCGCCTCCCTCCCGGGGTCAGGTGATAAAATAGCAGGTTAGGTTTCTACAGTGGGTGACACACTTTAAACGTAAGGTGGAAAAACTATTGAATAGTGTCCACACCAAGTCCTATATGGACAAAGAATAGGAACATAAATGCATTTTAACAACATGATTTCATCAACTCTTTCCCAAAGCCAGGATTCTTTATATAAAAACAAATCTCAACCACAATGCATATAAAAATAATAGAAACCCAAAGTACACAAAACATTTTAATCAATAAATGTATAAATGGTATACGGTACTAGTATCATCCAAATTGACCGCCTCAACAAGAAAAAGAAAATGAGTCTAAAGTGCATAGGAATAGAAATAATTTGAAGCGAAGACTGTCAATGTGAACAGGTAAAAAAAAATTACTTTCTAAGACAGCAGTCTGATATACTTATTTTTTTCAATTACATTTCTTGTTTTGTTTAATTTTGTTTTGGGTACCAGGATTGAACTCATGACCTTCTGCTTACCAGGCAAGCACTTGAGGCACTGAGCTAAATCCCTGGCCCCTAAATTACATTTCTTATTCAAATCTTTGGTAAAAAAAGATCTATGCTATCCCTAAGAAAAGAAATTTTAAATCCACTGAAAAAGGCATGATGTCGACGGTACCAATGGAATAGGGTGACTGGGTGAAACAGCCAACATAAATTTATAAAGAACACAGTCTATAGTTGACAGCATAGTAAAACCCATATTTCTAAACTGTGTACATAATATTTGAAAGTGACATTACCACTCAGCATCTCTCCAAGTGCTTTAGGAAAAATATAGAAACAGGATTCTACAGAATTCACTACATTGTTAAACACTAAGGCAGTTCTTCTCTGAATTGGAAATGGATTCTTGAGCCCTAACTCCAGCAAAATCCACGTTTCAATTCCCATCACAGAAAGCAAGCCCTGACACTGGTCCAAGCACAGTGCTAATGTTGCTGAAAGTCAGTGGAGCATGGGCTTTTTCTTTTTTTTCTTCATTTTCCCCATTCATTTAGCAGTTTTCTTTGAAGTCTTTGTTAGTTGACATTGGACACCTTGTAAACTCCTCTGATATATGTTTCTCTAGGCAATTTCCATGGTCCCATAAAAAACACAAACATGAAATACTCAATTCTTGAGTTCAGTATATAAAATCAATTTATACTCTAGGAAAAGATTTAGAAATCAATGAAGAGAAATTTAAAGATATAAATTACCACTTAGTTTTTAGGGGATTTTTTTGGGAAAATGAAAAATGAAGGAAGCACTCTGCAAGCCATAAAAGCCAGTCCAAGTTTTCTTTCCCACACTAAACTCATTAAAACAAATAACACATTCGGAGCACTTATTTTCACTGTAAATCCTTTTTATCTGTGAATCCCGCAGGAATTTAGTTGCTGGAAACTGAAGGCTGCACAGTACAGTTTTCTGAAGCAGTCGAGGCAGCCTACAGAGACACAGGTGCTGCTGCCCGCAGCTTCTCCAAGTGGCTATGGTACCCGGCAGGACCTTCTCACGTCTTCAGGGGCCTTCAGTCCACGAGGCCCATCATCACACGGTCAGCTCTTTAATGACGCCAGCTGCCTTAGCGTTAAAACATCTTTAAATGGATGCTGGACATTCATATTCTTTTGAATTCTTTAAGAAGATAGTTCCACTGCAACGCAGAGGAGTGTCTGCCTAGCCCAGCACTAAGCCCCTTCTTAAATCTCATTGCACCCTTCCTGGTCCCTGATCTGACGCATACCTTCCAGATCACCCCTGATTTGATAGATTTTCCTCTTCTGTATTCTTTACCTTCATTTTATTTTTTCAACAAAACAAAAATGAATCCAAACTACTCCTCTTCAATCTGTTGTCTCCAGTTCTTTTCCTTTCCTTGCTCTCACTGGCCAGGAGCGCTGCTTCACAAAGCTTTATGCCGTGAAGGATAAGGGCTTGTTTTGTTTTGTTTTGTTTTGTTTGCCTTGATCCATTATTGACTGACACTTTCGTAACATACAATAAATTGGACAGTCAAGTTAAATAGAAAAAGAACACACACACAGAATACAAGTCCACAGAGAATGCCTTTGGAAATCCCAGCCAAGACAAATTGTTCCAAATGTTTCTCATCTTATCTCCTCCTACAGCCAGGCAGGCACTTCCTATGCAGGAACTGACTGAGGACCACACTTTAGAGACCGTCCTCTACAACAGCTGTCTTTTCTCTAGCCCACTTGGAAATCTCTTCTTACTCCTTGGCCACCTTGGTGTGAAACCTGCAGGTAACTTTCTCCTTCTGGTAATTGATGAAAAGATACTTTCTCTGGACATTCTCTCTGGTCTCTTCTGATGCCTCTTATTCCTTTGGGGTTCTCTTCCTTCCCCAGCATTTAAGATTAAGGTTCTACGTGGTGCTGTAATTGGTAGCTTGCTTTTTACTTCTGTCCACAAAAATCATATTTCCTGATTTTAGCCCTTGGCTCTGAAAATGAAAATTTCTTTTCTAACCTGAGATGGTTAGGTTCTCTCATTGATTTCCTTCTCTAATATAAATATTACTACTCAAATGGTTAGTCTTCTAACTCGAATCATTTCAAATATTGGCAAAAATTCCTGCATTCTCAGGTTCTGTGGCAGACACAAATTCAAACAAAACAAAGATTCGCCTCACAAGACACTCTGTAGAACAGTCTGATTCCAACACAGCTGGGTCTCAACCCGGGCACTGGCTGGTTTCACAATTGGCTGCCTTAGTGTATCTTATACTCACTTCATTGCCTGCTGCTAAAATTAAATGATGGTCGTGCAGTAGCTGGCACCAAGAAAATACTCCATAAATGTTCTTGTTATCATCATTGTTATTAATTACTCCTGCAATGACTTTTTGCTTGCATTATCTTACAAATAATTTTTGATAGTTAATGATTCATCTTTGGATTTGTGGCAATTTGTTAGTTCCCCTTACTTATTATTGAAATGACAATTGGCAATTCTAAACCATTAACAAACCTGTAGCGTGTCAGAAAGTGACTCAAATATTTACGCAGGTACGTTTAGTGAACTCGTAAGCCGGGAGGACACAGCATGGGGAGCGATGTGCCACAAATGCATTCAGTTTCCAGCACAGTCCTCGGTCACTTGACCTTGTCAAGTTACCTGATCACTCTAATGTCTCAATTTTGTTTGCTCATCACTAGAGATCCAGACATAGTACATGCTCTATAGTTCTTCTCATCCTTAAGTCTTTTACGTAAAATTACTTTTTCAATTCCAAACATAAACTTAGTGGTGAAACATAATCTATATTTTTGTTAAAAAATGAGTGTATTCAAAGATTTAAAAAAACACTGTTACCATGTTGGAAAGAAACAAAAATTGGCCTATATATGACAAGAAATGTCAAATAAGGCATAAGAAAATTATTTTTTTTAAGAAAGAGATGGATATTGTATAAGGCTTTCCAGTTTGGCATTCTGTTCATTAAATATACAGATACATTATAAAATCTAGGCTAAAATATTCAGTGACTAAAGTCAATTGCTTGTTTTTTAAATAGGGAACAAACATTTTACTGTTTTACAACAACAGCTACCAATAAACACATAGTAGACTCGCCAAGAAACATGCTAAGCACTTTACAGTCATGGGTTCACTTCGATCTCATAATGAAACCTGTGGCATAAGTGACATTTGTCATTTACTGTATGAGAAAGCTGAGCAGCCCAGCCTGGACTTCAGTCACACCAGCAGCTGGCACAGTCACTCCGCAAGCCTCCCTCCTCTAGTTAAGCAGCTTCCTCACTCGGCAGCCCTCTCCCGAGAATTCTATGCATGCTAAAGCAAACAGCGCGACAAAATAATGAAAGAAAAAGAAAGCAGAGAGTTTAAAAGACTACACAAAAGACAGCATCATGGAAAAGAGCATGAGTGCGCTCAGGAAACAAAGGAACCCACCTTCGTGACCTATGACAGACCTGGAGGCCGTCTCAAAGCCAAGGACCCCTGCCACGTTGTCGTTGGCCAGAATGTTCACTCTCACCGTGTCAGAGCTGGGCAGAACCCTACTTCCGCCTTCCGTGTGCACCAAACTAACTATGATGCTTTCATCGTCCTCTGGCTCGGAATCATCCAGAATGGTCAGAATGGCTGTCTTTTTGGTTTCACCTATTAAAAAACATTAATGGAATTAAACGCCCCAGAAACAAAATCAGCAAAACAAAGAACTCAGAAAGCCATTTTAAAATGTTAAGACACATGAGTGAATTGTAATCATTCAGTATTTCTCCCAAATCATTTACTAGGAAATAGTAACTATTATATAAATATTTTCTACTATTTTCAAACTTACTGTAAAACATAATGGTATTTGATGGTTCCAATAGTAACCCTAGCTGTACCATGACCCCTAATTAGTTTTCTAAAAAAAAAAAAAGTGTGCATTAGAAAGTTAAAGAACAGATACAATAGATGGCTTAAGACAAGGAATTATGAATAATGCTTATTTCCCTCATTTTATTATATATTTTCATAGTCTTATAAATATGCATTACTTTCCAATAAAAAGTATTACGTCAAAAAAACCCTGAAATTTCGTTACTGCCTAACTCAGGATTTAAATCATGATTTCAGTGAAGGTGACTTTCCAACACACAGTTGAACTACTTTAAAAATATGAACTTTTCCAATTTTAAATATCAGAAGATTCAGCTAGTCCTGAAAACCAATCAGGAGCCCTGATTCCAGTTTATAGGCCATATGATACACAATGACACTGTCTATAAAAATTTTCACAGTGATCCTGCCCAAGTCCAAGAAGACTACTGTACTACAAATTAATCACTAAGATTAATTTCCTGTGATTACAGTCACCAAAATTTATAGTATTTTACCTATTAGTCATTTCCATTGAAGATTTCCTGGCTTATCTAGTGCATATGAAAATGCTTACCAGGTGATACTTTCTTGTTTTCCACAGGTACTACTCTTTTTACCACATGTGGCTTGTAGGTACCTGGCTCAATCTCGGAACTTCCTTTACAAATTAGAACCTACATTATATTTGCCTCTGTGTTTTCTTAAAGGCATTGTAATTATTGTGTAATAAATAAAGTTCACATATTCCCTGGAAATCTTTTCAATAAGTAAAAGATACTTTTATATAGTCACGGCAGCCTATATAAGTCAGTCATTGATAAATGAATTACTATTTCTTTCCAAATCAATGGCATACTTCACCATACTAGCAAAAATACACACCGTCAGTAAGAATTCTTATGGACACTAGTGTACAAACTGACTCTGATGACTGTCAGGGAAAACTGAACTCCACTTAAAACCAAGACTCACCTTCTGCGAAAGTCAGAATGTCTCCAGCACCTGTAAAATCCAAACCTTCCGTAGCTGTCCCGCCAACAACACGCCATTCCACAGTCACCTGACCTAAGCTGCCTCCGGTCCTGTGGATCACCAGCTCCACCAAGGTTTGCGGCTGTTCCTGAACTTCCACAAATAATCCATCTTCTGACGTATTGGGACCTACACTGTAGATCACAAACACCCCAAAGGCATCGCCATTGAGTGCTATGACTACTGTGGAAGTATTTGGCTGTCCTATGGTTGGCTGATGTTTAAAACTGGCCGTGATATTCATGAGGTGAACTTCAAGGAGAGAAATTAGGAAACTCTCATCCATTTCTGGAAGCTCATCGGGAAGAATAGAAACTGTGAGATTCGCAAATTCATCACCTTCCAGCATGATGGCCCACTGCCTGGTCACGGGTTCATAGTCACTACCCGCTACAGCCTGACCACTAAAGAGAGACGCTACCCTGGTCGTATTTTTCCTGTAGGTCCAGAAGTCTGAACTGTTGATGGTTGGGTTGATCCATGATGTCATCCAAAAACACTGTGGACCCTCAGCGGCACTGAAAAATGAAAAGGCCGAGCAAGCCTGTTCTCGGAGGCACAATGCAGCGCAGGTGTCCTGGGGCTCCCCCACGGCAGAGACGTTCACCCACGTCCTCCAAAGCGGGTCAGGAACCCCTCGCACTGGTGACTCATAGTAGGACAGTAAATCTTGACCTTCTTCAACTGCAAGGGCCACTACATCAATATCGGAGGTACTGTAGAGCAGCAGCAGCCCGCCAAAGTGCCCTCCGCTGGAAGGTGGGGGACAATGAGAACACAGTTAAGCTCTCAAAGACGCACGCAGGTTGCGAACATCGCAGAGTGGTGCTGACTGTGGTTTAAGCACAGTAAAACATAGCCTTGCCCCTGAATTATATCTGGTTTTCAACACTGTAACTTTTCTCATGGAAAGGAATTTTGCTAGTTTCCATTGATGCAAATGGGACCTATGTCAGAACTTCAGACAGAATTACAAAAATATTTTTCTCGCTACATTTCATGGAAACAAAGTTATAACGGCAATATTAAGAATACCTTGATAGGAAAGGCTGTTACTTGCCACCAAATCCCTATCTTTCCTGTTTCTGAAGGAGCTCAGGGAACACTCTGATGGCTCACAGAAGAAAAAGCAAAAGCTGAAAGGAACCCCTTTCTGATGTGGCATCCGAGTGCCCTTCAGTTTAGAAGCCGAGGTGCTTAGATTCTAACAGACCACAGACTGAGGTGGCAAGCTCTGCCATGCTGTGAATCTACGAGCCACTGCACTGGTGATGGGCATGATGACACAATGGACTTTTCTATCCATAGACATAATTCAGTGAACGCATTGTAAGAACACACAAGATAAATTATGATAGAGAAAAACAGCCAGATCGAAGTGATGAAACGGTAGAAGGATCCTTGCTAACCCCCACAACCCCCAGACCTCCCGCAGGTGCACGCTGGGTCTCATGTACCTTCGCCTGACAGTTATGTTAGCACAGGAACTTCTTTCCAAGGGCTCTTGAATGCGATAAACCGACTGGACAAAGGCTACTGTACCATAAGGGTTATCATTGGCGGGAATAATAATATTTGCCACGCGATCTAACCCAATAGTACCTCCACCTGAGGCCTCAGTTAGTTGCACTTGAATAACCTAAAAATACAGTGAGAACTTCCTTAACAGCATCCCACGTCTGAAATTAGAATAAGAATTATGCAGAAAAGCAATCAAACATATCCACTTATGTACAAGAACAAAACGGAACAAAATATAGACTCCAAACTCTCCCCCAGTCACATTTACAAACCCAGCATGTAACAGAACAATCCATCATCAACTGTTCATAATAGAGCACACTTATGCATCAGAAATACTGTCTGTTTAAATTCCTTAATGTTCAATTATATAATCACATAAATCAATTTTAAAATTCCTGTTTATGTGCATCATTTCAGTAATATGAATTTTATGTCCCATATCTTTCTAATCTAAAACACTGCATATACATTTTAGTGGAAAGTTAATCCACTGTACTTTATTCCCTATCTTGCTTTAAGTGGAGAAATTTTCTTAAAGCTTAAAATATAAAGCATCATATTTTCCTGTCATCTAAACTTAGAGTTTGTTATATTATTTCATCTTCATGAAAAATATACATGAAGAAAATATGTATCTAGTCTGCTTGTCACACAATAATGGTTGAGGATGAATGTTAGTAGAAAATCATAAGACTGGCTCACACTCGGCCAAAAGGTAGCATAGATACAAATTAAGAGTTTATACAAAGCAAATGTAGCAAGAATTATTATAGATGCATATATTCATTTGATCACTTAACCAAAATATTAAAAAGTGCAATGTACTTGCACTTTAAATAATTTTTGTCCCGATAAATTAACATGTCCCGATAATAATCTACTTCTTGAATATGCCTGTTTTTGTTATCCATAAAGATCACTTTCAAAGTAACACATTTTGGACATGTTTGCAGATACAACTTGTTAGACATCCTTTCTGAAATGTCACAGCAGCAGCTACCTGCTCTAGTTACTATAACACAAACATAATTTACAGTGTCATTCTATGCTAGCGATGATGCCTCTCACCTCTTCAATCTCCGGAACGTCGTCAGCCAGGACCTCTAACAACAAGGTTTGAATGGTTTCCCCAGGGGCAAAGGTCACATTACCTGAGACAACTCGCAGGTCGCCAGTAGCAAGCTGTCCATTAATGGTGGCAACCCACTGAACAGTAACAGTGCCGAGTGTCCCAGAATTTCGAATTATTGGCAGGTTTACCTTCACTGAGTTAAACTCAGGTTCCTCTACAATAAGTTTAGTAATCTGAAAACCTGAAGGGCAGAGAAGAGTTGATTTCAAGTACAAAGGAAGCTGAGTCAACATATGACTACTAAGTACCTTTCCATAGTGCATCCCCCACCCCAGCTAAGTCTAGTTAACTACATCCTGCGAATCTCAGTACCCTGCTGGGACACCACTTGGGCAGGCCTGCCAAACTATTTTCATCGTGATAAAAGCAGAAATCATAAGCTCAAATGTCCACACAGCTCACGAATATGCCAGACACGGGTGAAATAAACCTTCGAGGGCTGTGGCTGGGCCCTGGTGGCTAGCTTGGTCCACCAGTGGAGGAGAGGATAGGAGAGAGGGCAGGTGCTAAAACTGTGCTCCATGGCTGCAAATACATAGGAAAGGAGATTGATGGCACCAGATTTTCCTGATTATCAAGAGAGCTTGCAGATCTGAGTGGGAATTTCTTTAAATTAATTTTTTAAAGAATTAGCTAAATTCAAGACACATGTAGGAGCCAGATCTAATCTAAAAGCCAATAAGCTGTAATTTCCATCTCCGTGTGAAGGAGCAATTTTCTTTCCTGAGTTCTTTTTTTGAAATAATTACTAACTATTGCCTGTTATGCTACGTGGGCATCCAATATAGCAAAATTAGCAGGTTAAGAAAGAATTCCTGAATAGATCAACTTGACTCCCTAAAAGTAAAGAAGAAGCCATGATCCATGACTTACACAGGCAAGTACAAGAGACACAAAGGACTCTGATTACCGAATAATCCATAGGGGTCGTCAGAAGCCTCAATGCTAATGACCGCCTCTGTTAAGGCCCCGAGCCTGGCTCCTCCCGTTGTCTCATTCAGCAGCTGTATGAGGAAAGTCTCCTCCAGCTCAGGGTAGATGTCGTTGATGATGTACACGGGCACAGCCTTACTGGTCTCCCCTTCCAGCAGGACCACATCTGATGAAGCTATACTGTAATCTTCCCCTACAAAGACAAAAGGCTTATTCCAAATAGCACACACATTCCATACTGGGGAAACACAACCGAAATTCATGGATGTACCTGGGAAGACTTGTGAGAATGTTAATAACCTTTATTCTAAATGCAAATATTTTTCCTTTTCAATATTGCCAAACAACAGAAAAGACTTCTAAAGGGTGTTTGGGTACACCTCCTTCGCTTTCAGAAAGATGTGTGCATAGTTCAACGTGTGTTTGTATGCAGGTGTTATTTGTGTTTATGTATGTGCGTATATGTATGTTTAGAGAGAGAGCTATCCTTTAGCATAAAGTCTCATATCTACCAAAAAGAAATGTATACAAGACTTTTTTTAAGGACAAAGAACAGAACTGGAATTCTGCTATCATGAGGAGATAAATTATTTTCCTGCACATCAGCATTGTTAATGGTATGGCCAAAAATGACAGACTTTCCTATGAAGCTGACTCACAGCTGCTGCTGAGTACCATGCAGGTTGGCATGAGCTTTGTTTTTGGTTGTGCAGTGGGTAGGGAAAGAGGGGTGCTCCCCTGGAACCTCGAGGCTAAGGTCTCGGGGCACTGACTCTTCATTCCCAGCATCTGTCCAAGCGTGAAGCAAATGCACTCTCCCACCAGGCAGTACTATTATCTTCTCAACTAGGATTGTGCCCCGATGATTTTTTTTCTACAAATCAGGCACCATACATCATCCACACACACTCATTTCCTTGAGTGGACCCTGGAAAGATTCTCATCTAACTGCTCTTAAGCCAATCTCTCTCTAAATGCTGGAACTCAACTGCAGAGGAGGCTGTATCTCAATGCCTGTATTTGACAATGAAATCATTTTGCCTACTCAAAATGGTTAATGCTAACCACTGCATCTCCCATATTCTTCATCAATAAACAAGCAAGAGACAAAGCGATCAGAGACAAGGCTGAGGGAAAAGCACTAACAGCTGTTTGTTTTTTCCTGTGGTCCTCACAGCCATTTACACATGAATCCCTTTCAAAACATGAAAACATACACAAAGAGGAAGCCAGTGAAAGTCAGTGATGCCCATAGCTTACTTTTCATTGGTTTGTGTGTGTTTGGGTTATCACAGCTTTTGAATCGTATGCACCATTTACTATCAGTTTTGACAAATTCGGGTAAGAGATCTGTTAAAGTTCTAGGTTTGTGTCCAAAAAGATGCAAGAATAACATTGCTTTCTGGCTGGTTTTTTAATTATATCTTTGGGTAGTTTTGTTAATCAAGGACTGAAATAGTTCACGGTTTTTAGATATTCTTAGATGTTGTTTCTTACCCGCAATTGCAGTTACTGGCACGGCTTTAAACTTCACGGAAACATCTGCAAAAGCCCCTCCTGTCCGAGTCACATTGATGATGGGTCCAATGTGATTTTCCGCCACTCGGACAACTGAGGCCGAGAGCTGAAGGATTCCAAAGGCGTCGTCATTGGCGAGGATGATTAGGTGAGCTATGGTTTCTACCTGAGGCCCGAGCCGAGGAGAGTTTGGAACTGAAAAACACAAGAGAAGGTCATAGATGAAGATTCTAGGAACTGCCAGACCATCAAGAAGCCTAGCAAGATTCCATCAGCCAAACGAGATCTTCATTTGATGTCCCTCTCTGTTATTTATATTTTTAAAAACTTAAATATGTTCATGTGTACCAACATTAATCGATGCATTGAAGATACAAAAATAAATTACACATCCCTGCTTCCTTGCAGCTTACATTCTGTGGATATTTTTACTATAAAATTATAGTAAAGAAACAGTTACCCTACAGGAATAGTTTATTAAGTTGGAAATTTATCAAAGGGGGAAATGATTCAAGTATCATTAATAATTGATTTATATGTTACACTGGATAATGAACTACAGAATTATGATCATCTAGTTAGTTCACCACCACGCCATTTTATTTAAAAAATAAAAGCATTCCATTTACAAAAATGAGCAGGAAAGTAATGTAGTCCCTCGAGCTCAAAGACCAGTTACAAACTATAGTCAACCTAGTGAGAACACTAGAACTTCTTTCTCCTAACAGTATTTGTATTCTGTCACTCAAAGATTCTCTGTCCCCTTTCCTCCTCTTTATTAATCACTGTTCTATTCTCTTCCCTGAGATTAACATTTTAGGCTTCCTTGTATAAGTAATAATACGCACTATTTATCTTTCTATGCCTCGTTTAATTCACTTACAATAATGCCCTCTAGTTCTACCCACTGTGTGTAAATAACAAAATTTCATCCTTTGTTAAAGCTGAATAGTATTCCATTCTACACAAATACAGTTTCTTTATCTACTCATCTGCTGAAGTACATGATTACATATGGTAGAATCAACATGTAGTGGGCAGGGAGTATACAGATGAGGAATCTAAGGTGCAAAGAAATTGTGGGAATTTCCTAAGATCTTGCACTGGAACTGTCAGGCAATGTCAAGAGGGTTACTATAACTCTACAGCTTTCTTCATTCCCTGCTCTCTAACTACAATCCTTCACCAAGTCAGCTGTGCAAACATCTATTATTCAGGACTAGGCGTTCTGCCCTCCACATGGGCCAAAGTGCTGCCCAAACTCCTCATTCATGAGAGTTGATGATTATACTCAGGAGACAGCATCAGGTTCTAGGCCAAATGTGTCTGTTAAAATCTGAGCCACAATTGCACAGATTTGCATTGAATTGTTTATTGTTTAGCTTACATTGTAGGAGTTCTGAGTTGTCCCATGTATTCTGTATGGTTCTGGGGACACACTGAAGTTAAACTACATGTGGATGGCCTCTGCAGCGTGCAGACGCCTGCAGGTACCACTGTGTTACTAACAACTGCCTGTGTTTTCTGAATGCTTCCCATGTACCAGACACTGTTAATTTCTACATATATTATCATGTTTAACCATCATAGAATATTATGGATAAGCAAACTGGAGCTTTTAAAACTATATGAAATAGCTTATTACTACAGGCTGGCACATATGTTAACTGATACCAGCATCCACAGGTCCCAGGCCTTGGGATAGCAATACTCCCTCTTGGTTTTACTTCTATTTTAATAAATTGCCGAGTTGCCTCAAAACCAAGCTGTGTTTTACAACTATTACTTAATAAGAACAAATATTGAGTTTTTTTAAAATTTTGTTTCTAACATAACTGACCTAAATCTGGCTTTAAAAAGAGAAGTGGCGAGAGGTTGTGTGAGAATTTTTAACTTTCACTTCAGGGTGAGGCTTTAATGTTAACAATCATAAATTTTCTTCTACAACCTTGGATTATAACTACTTTCATTATGGCTAAAAATGTTGTTCACCCTGTAGTTTATATCCACTCAGGTGTTACAAAGGGGAATAAACCGGTAAGAAGCCTTCATCTATATGGCAGAATACAATCAACACGGAGGCCTTGGAATCTTACATTTTAGGGTACGGAACTCCACAAACTCTTACAGTTTCTTATTGTCACACTGCCCTGTTCCCCTCCTCTCAGACATTTGTCACCAACACTGTGCAAAGAGATTTGGGCAGTCAGGGAATCTTCAGATGGCAATGTAGCAATATCCCTGGACTCTGTAGATGGATTCCAGGATGTGTGAAGCTGTGATATACAGCACAGTGGTGCTAGAGATCAGTTGCACATGGAGTCCATAGAAACTTTTGAAATTTACTGAGAACAAAACTGACATTTAAAACATGATTCCCAGGGTGAGAAGGGGAATATGTCCATCTCCAACTGTCTCACAGGTAAAAGGTGTGTCAGACAATGCTTTTAAAGTTAACGATTCCACATTTTTATAAAAGTTTTTATTTGACTAAAGTCTTATTTCTAATAACACAACACATTAGCGGATACTTACTCGGGCGATTCTGTACTTTCTCCATTAAAACTGAACTGAGTAGCTCAATAAACACAGACTCAGACCTTTCGGGTTCATCATCATCCAGAATGGAAATAGTGACAGTTGCTTCGCTCTGATTAGCTCTGAAAAGAGCGAATCCGGAAGCGGATGCGTAGTCCTGTCCTTGAGCTGCTCTGGCTAAATTAGGTGGAAAATAAGGTGGTGTTTCCATACCATCTACTGTTGCATAAGAGACTCTGACTTTCCCTAGGAGGCCTTTCAACCTGATTATTGATAAGGTGACATTCTGGGCCGCTTCCTCAACTGTAATAGGTCTATTCTCTGCAGAAAAAATAAACACCCCACAAGGATCATCACTGGCCAAAACTATCAGCGTGGCATTAGTGTGAACTCCTAAGGCGCCCCTGGAGACATTGAGGATCGACACCGAGAACGCCTTATCCAGCTCGGGATCTTCATCCGGCAGGATTTCCACTGAGATGTGGGAATGCGTCTGCCCGACCTCGAAGGTGACGTTGCCAGAAGTGAAGGCCAGATCACCATCGGGGTCCGAGTCTATGCTCCAATGCAAGGTCACCTGGGACAGAGCTCCTTGACTCCTTATCACCTACAAAATATTTACAGAGAAGTGTTTCAAAGAGAGAGCAGATCCACTGACTTAGAGGCTCGTGAGTACATAGTGATGGTCATCACTGTGAATTTTAATTTTATTATGTAAGTTCTCAAGACCGTAAGACTATTCAATGCCAAGAAAATACACCACCCATCCCTGATTAAACAAATGGAAAATAGTTAAAAAGTGATTACTGCTAAGCATGGTGGTGCAGGCCTATAATCCCAGCATTTGGAAGGCTGAGGCAGGAGGATTGCATGAGTTTGAGGCCAACCTGGGCTACATAGTGAGTTCAAGGCCAGCCTGAACTGCATAGAATTTCAAGAAGAAAAAAAAGTAATTATTATATGAAACCATAAAGTGATGGAAAAATTTTATTTTCTAAATTATAGGTGTATCTTATATGCAATTCTAATATCCATCAAAAATAAATCAAATGTGACTAACAATTTATTACACCTATGCATCTTTACAAAAAATTTAAACTTGCTGCAAAAAAGTAGTGTTTATTTGACTGTAAGATATAGATAAGTCACATTTTTCTGCAGTTAGCCATAAAACTCATTTTTAAAACAAATGATATTTCCTTTTATCTTTGATATCATATAATCAGTCATACAAAAAAAACCCTCACATTTGACCCAAGGTATAATAAAACAAATTTTAAAAGGAAGAAATGGGTCCAGGAATATAGCTCAGCAGCACAAGTACCTGCCTGGCAAACACAAGGTCCCAAGTTCAACCCCCAGTAACCCCCCCAAAAAAACTGAAAAAATAAATGGTTTTTTTCAACACATTGAGAAGGATGAAGAGCTTTAAAAATATTTAAAAATAACTCCCAACTTCTTATCATCAAAAATAATTTTTATTTGTGCTTAAAATGATTGCTAGCTCAAAATAAAATTATAGCTAATAATTTTAATAAACTGTGATCTCGCTTACTAATTTGTTTTTCTCATTTCTAAATAGTTGTGCAATTAATTCTACAATACTTTATTGAAGATCTAGCACAGTAAGACAGAAGAATATGTTTAGGTGATTTTTCTTCATTATTTGCATAAAAGCTGAGGCCACTAACAAAGCTTCTAGCTCCCCCAGGTCACTGAACAACAGACTCCTTATTAATTGCAAGCCGAATGAATGTGAACACACACCTACATTCTTATTCTCTTTCTCTCTCCCTCTTTCTCTCTTTTCCTTCTGAGAAATCACAGAACAGGATTTCACTCACTGGCATCAGCCATGTTCAGGCCACTTGCTGTGACCATGGGAATTTAGGTGGAACTAATGAAAATCACTTTGAGAAAGAATTGGGGAATATAGGGGTGGTAGAGTGCACCCATAATCCCAGCTACTGGGCAATTTAGAAAGACCAGGTCTCAAAATAAGACAAATTGGGCAGCACCGAGCAACTCAGTGAGACTGTCCTGAAATAAGACACAGAGAGGCTGGGGACGTAGTTGAGTGGTCCAGTGCTTGCTGAGCATTCAGGGGTTCAATCCTAGGTTCAGTTCTCGTACCACAAAAAGAAGGTAGAAAAAAGGGAGAAGAAATTAAGGTTAAAAACACCTACTGAGATGTAGGCTCCGTACTGATGACCAGAGGTCCTCACCAGTTAGTTCGGATGAATACCATGTGCAAACACAAACTTCTGTTACACTTAAGACCTTAAGATTTTGGAGATGTTTGTTACCACATCTGGGCTCACAGAAAAATCTACAAAAGGTAAAAACTCATAGTACAGCTTCATCATATTTCTCTTTAAAGAGTCAGACATCTAGACCTCAGAATAATAAAATGAATTTATATGCACAATTAAACACAAATGCCAAATCACCATTCAATTATCAATGTGTAGTGTCTTTGCTAGGGGGCTCATTCCTTCCTACCTAAAGGAAAAAACAAAACAAAACAACCAGAATATTACAATAAAACACCTTCATATTACATATTCATATTCTTTTTTTAAAAAAGAACACAGTAGCAATGGAGGAGAAAGACACTCACTTTTAACAAAACAGTGCTGTACCCATCTTCTGGTTCGGTTCCATTGACGAAGAGTGACTCAGGGCTAAATTCAAACAAGCCATGTGCGTGGTCAGAGGCCGCGATTGTCACCAGGATCTGGGAAGCCACTCCTAGGCTGGCTGCAGGAACAAGTTCCAGTGCCAATCAGTAATTCACCCACAAACCACAGGAAAAGCCATGGAGCAGCTTCCTGAAAGGAGTCATTCTGTTTGCGGAGTACATTCTAATTTGTGTTAGAAAGAAAGGCGGACACAAACGGTGGCCACACATATTCATGTTTTCATGACCCCTCTCTATGCCGGCACCAATGCAGCACGCAGGCCCTGCACAGCGCTTGGGATGAATGAGGAAGACTTGTTTTTCTTTCTCTTCTCTGTGAAAGAGAACATTCTTCAGAAAGTGTCTGAGGAAGGTCTCCCACGACCCTCACTGACCTCAAAGGAACTGCGCCAGACTGACTTTCCCTTGATGAAACAGCAGTTTCCCTACGATTTTCGTCAGTCTGACTGAACAAACCCCTGGTTTCCAGTGTGTGTCAGCTCTAGGTCTACTTTCACATCATCTTATTATCAATTTTATCTCTCACAATTCCTAGAGTCCAATCCTGGATTAATACAACGCTAAGATCTAAAGAAGCTTCTTCTATTTTCCCTAGGAAATACACTCAGTATTTATTACTGAGACACAAAAATACCCAATAACCTACAGGTAGTAGAGGAATTAGCTACCGAGGTTAACGAGGCACTGATGGAAATTAGGAATACAGGGGAGGAACACTGAGTTCAGATACTCCACTCAACAACCGGGCTCTGGGAAGCAGAACCCTCAGGAGTAGAAAGTGCTCTTCCTTAGCAGTCAAGTATTCTACATACTATCTTCATGTGTGAAAAGGATATGCAAGGTAAAATGCAGAATCCCATTTGTATATGAATCTACTTCCAAAAGCATCTTCTTCTCAGCACTCCCCCCACTAAAGGGCAATTTAAGTCTCACCATCTGTTTGATTCCTCATTTCCTTTCCCATTTGTTTTGAGTAAATGCTACACATAAAAACTCATGGTCCTCTTTGCACAGTAAATAAGTGTGATGCATTCCACATGAAAACACAAATGTTCTGTTTATCTCCTTTTAGGTACTCAAAGCCATGTAGAATATTTTTCACCAATCATTTTTACAAACACTGCTTAAGCATAATTCCCATCCTCGGGTCAGACTCAGGAAGCTGTGCTAGGCTCCCAGAGAGACAAGAGCCTGGGCATCTGGAAGGACAGGGGTGTGACTCAGACCTGGCCACTCTCTACCTGAAGGACTGGAATCTGGAGCAAAGAACACTTTACGAAGTTGTGGTGATGGTTAATGAGGTAAGATACGGAAAGGACCAACACAGACTAGGCGTCAGTAGTGTTAGTACAGCTGCCTCTGAGAAGAGACATTCAGATACAAACATGGACTAGTAAAGGGCCTGCTTACCACGTCTGTGAATGGCTGGGAGGAAGAGCTCCACGTCCCCATCACCACTACCACTGCCATCAACCCTAAGGATCTCAGCCACTGCACCAGGGGACACACGGAGACACAGCCCAAACAACACACATGGACACAATGAGAAAATTAAAACACAGCAAGCACAGAAGAAAACACAATTGTATTCGCCAATGACACACATTCTTCCACAGAAAACAGATCACTTTATAACACTGCAGTGTTATCACACCAGGCAAGCTACGAGGTAAGCACGACTTCATTCATCGTTTCAGGGAACACTCCGTGTAAACTGTTGTTGGTATTGCACATTTCCAACTATTGGATAATTTTATTTTTAAACTTTCATCTATTTATAGCAGTGTACATGGTTTTCCTAACATTTAAGAAATGTTCACGTGATATATAATATGGGTAATACACTTAGGCCTGTATGTCTGTGACAATCACATTAAGGCTCAAAAAAAAATTCAAAATTAGAGAAATGCATGTAACATTTCCCCCATCCCCACATTTACCATTCTCAACTCTGCCACCCACACTGTGGAAAGGGCCTTAGATCAGCAACTCCCCAGCCCTGGCTGTGAGCCGTCCCAGCGGGAAAGCTTACAGCAAGACCCCCTGCTACCTCATCTTTCTCACCCGCAAAGTGCTGCCTTATATAGAAAAGTCATAAATAAAAAGTAAAATAGTGGAAACTAATATGGCAAAAATCTAAAATGCCTTGGTAATACGTAAAGACTGTAATAAAGGCAAAGTAGTAACACCCTACACAGCCTGGCTCCCACACTACCTAGCAGTCCTGAGAAAGGGGTGTGACCACGACACACACTTTGGCTAGTGCAAAACATCCGCTCAGGCTGTGGCCAGCAGATTAAAATCAGCTTCGGGGACAAAACAGTACGGAGGAAGGGGTGTCCTTGGGGCCTCAGCAGAATACAGCTCTCCGAGCTGTCCCACAGCAGGCAGAGTCCAGGTACGAGTGTGGGAGTGGAGGTCGCTGTCTGCACGTCATCTCTTCCCACCAGATCACAGGAAAGCTGACCCTCCACCATGCTGCTTAAGAAGCAGCTTGAGAATCCACTCTGCAATGACTGCTCGAGTTTCTATCAATGGGGGAGATTTCTCCACAAAGCCACAGTCTCACTAAGGTCCCAAATGTCACCTCAAGAACACCTGATGTCCAGCATCCGTGTGTAGCTCTGTGGGTAAAGCGCTGCCTACCACCACCGAGGCACCGAGTCCCCAGGGGGAGAGAAGAGCAGGGCCATGTGCGTATCTGGGGTTCCGTCCTCAGCCAACACTGAGTCACTCACTAACGCTTCGGTTTTCTATTGAATAAGAGTTTTTAGCTGTGACATCAATTTGAAAGGGCAGCCTTTCAAATTTTTACAGTGACTTTTTTTATTAATATGAGTACTGTCATTGCACAGTGACTCGGAGATCACAAGGCTTCTCTCCAGAGGACAAGCAGAGCCCGCATCCTGCACGCCACCCCACCTAGGTCCCCTGTCACATATTTACTGTGCCTCCCCAAGCTGAGACACTGTGTGTGCCATCATCCCCTACTTCTGGGCACCAGATCAGTCTCCTTTGCCTTCTCCAAGGTTTGGGGACACAGGAAAGGGAAATCTGCATACTTTACCCCACAGTGTCCTTCACGTGCCAAGAGGATTTTAGTACATGAGTCTGACTGACTCTCTCTTTGGCTGCCTTACACCCTACGACTCGTCTCATCAAAACAACACAGACAATAATAACATAATCCTTGTTAAAGCCAGAGGGACTGTACTGATGCATACCATGCCCACTCTCTGTTTCCTACAATCACAAAAGTAACACAGGGCACAGCACACATATTCTGTAAGACTGAGAGTAGCAGTTGGTAATCAAACTCATCAGCACTTCTGCAAAGAGGCATATATAAATACCTCACCTATTATAAGATAAACATAAATAACTCCACCCAATACAGATGCCAGATCGTGAGTTTGATGATGAGATCTTAGATAATTAGAGCTTTTTAAATATTAGAATTAAGGATAAGATACTGTTGAACTGTTTTAGTGACAATCATCTCCTGCAGAATACCTAAAAGGATTGGTGTTTACCTGCATTATCCAGATACAACTTTAATGGGCCTACTGTGAAAATTCAGATGAATGGATAAAGCAAATGTGGCAGTTAGAAACCATGGAGCACCACTCTGCCATGAAGAAGGATAGACTGGAGTCATTTGAAGGAAGATGGATGCACTCTGAGACTATGATGTTGAGTGATATAAATCAGACACATACTTAAACATCGCATGGTTTCTCTTACATGCAAAATCCAAATTGGAAATAAAGAGCAAAATAAAAGACAGACAACAGGAGTAGGCAGCGAGTTTTTTTTTAGATGGGGAGGGGACTGAGAGATGGGCGGGCAGCAAGGGAGGGGAGGGAAGGGAGATGAAGAAAAGACTGAAGATGGGCGTGGACACACTGCAGCTCACACAAGGGTTGGAAATGCGCCGTACGTGGACCAACAAACAAAGAAGAACTGAGATGTATGAAGAGGAACCTTAGAGCTATCTGGTATCCATGACAACTGTAAGGCAGCAATTTAGTGTAATTGTATCATGTCATTCTCAAAGCACATCTACTTTGGGAAAATATCAATGGATAATAAAAGGGAAACACACAATCAGCAATGCTCATATAATAAGAGGAAATAGTCCTGAGACTTCACCAAAACTCATAGAAAACTGACTTGATTTATAAAACTAATACTCAAAATTTATTAGAGAGACAGGAATATTCCTTTTACCAAGAAAATAATCGCGGTGAAGACAAGATGGCGGACTGGTAGGTAGCAGAAGAGAGACCCTCTCTGAGAGAGACAGCTCAAATGCCAGAATAAAACACCCTGGAGAGACCCAAACAAAGAGAGATGGACTCTCACAACCCACGAAGAAACTAAAGTACAAAAACCCGCTTGAACATGAAGTCCTGGGGCTACTATTAGTGAAGATAAGATCAGCGAGCACGGCACCCTCCTCGAAATGCCTGAATTCCTGCCCGACCTGAACAAGCAATCCGCGCCTAGGCGACTGGCTGGAGCTGCCGGAGCGCGGAGCTGAACACCTCTGCGTGCAGCTTGCCTGGACCGGCCCTGCACACAACCGACCCAGAGGCACCGTGAATTCCCACTGCAGCCACGCTGAAGTCGGAGGTCGGGGAGCCCAGCAGTTCTCAGGGACGCAGTGAGGGATGGGAATAAGACCCTCCCATGGGAAAGGGGAAACCGACTGGACAACATGTTGGATTTGGGCAGGACAGCCCTATCTCCATAAGGAAGTGGCTTCAGCTGGTTGCTCCCCTCGCCAAGCGGACTGGTCGAATCTGCTTGGACTAGGCCGTGCCCCTGGCGGCGACCCAGTGAGTCACTACAATTTTACTTCCCTGAGATAAGTGCACACTGATGCAGTGAAGGCCTGCAAAGGTTGACTGGCCCAAAAGGGAAGAGCTAGCTTACACTGCCCGTGGGTGAACTCTAATCTCTGATAACCTATTGAAGAGGGCTAAAGCTCCTAGCCTGCGCCCTCTAGAGGTGCCTTAAACAACAAGAAAAGAGTCTGGGAATTACACTGTACACTTGTATGGAAGGAACCAAAAACATGACGAAAGGGAGAAATAAGAAAACACTCCCAGCCCCCAACCCTGAGAACATTGATCCAGGAGAGGTAAATACAAAAGAGATTGAGGGCAGCAAACATGCAACATCAAACACAGCATTAGCGGACATAAAGAGATATCTTCAAGACCTCATAAGCGGGATTAAAACTGAAGTATTAATTCAAATTAAACAAGAGATGAGTAGATTAATAAAAGAAAGACTGGGCATCTCTCAAGAAGACACAGACAGAAGAATGGAGGAACACAAAAAGAGAGAAACGCTTATTGAAGAATACAAAAAAACCTGAGAATTCATGAAGCAAATTCAAAGAGATTATCAGGAAACTAAAGACTCCATAGAAAGCTGGCAAAACTGCTTGAAAGAAACCAAATATAGACTATCAAAAATTGAACACAGGCTTGCAATGTGGGGTCATGAAAGGGAAGATCTCTTAAAAATAACAAGGGAGCAGGCAGTAAAGATACAAAGACTGGAAGATGACAAGAGGATCTATAACTTAA
>PVJX010011233.1:36688-54507 GCA_004027295.1 Dolichotis patagonum | reverse complement strand
CCGGAGCCTGTGGAATCTCAGGCAGGCCAGGCCACTGTGCTTTGTCCCAGGCAGGTCTCCAGGAGGTTCCCTGCGAGTGAAGGGCCTACAGGTCCCAAAGAGTCAGGCCAGAATGTTGGTTTCTGAAAAGTTCCCGGTCCCAAACAGACCTGGCCAAGATGCCAGTCTCCACAATATTCCCAATCCAAACAGCCCGGGCCACTCTGCGGGTCCGAGACTTTCCAGTCCCAAAGAGATAGGTCGTGATGCTGCTTTCTGGGAGACTTCCTGGGGATGAAGGGCGGGGCTACGGGCCCAAACAGACCTGGCCCAGATGCCAATCTCCAGGCAGTTCCCTGCGGATGAAGGGCGTGCTTACCAGTCCCAAACAGTCTCACTGAGATGTAGGTCTGCGCAGACTTTCGATCCAAACAGCCCAGGCCACTCTGCGGGTCCGAGAGGCTCGGGTCCCAAAGTGACAGGCCGAGATGCTGCTTTCTGGGAGACTTCCTGGGGGTGAAGGGCAGGGCTACGGGCCCAAACAGACCTGGCCCAGATGCCAGTCTCCAGGCCGAAAATCTTTCTGCAGTGGCCTCTGATCAGCCCTTTAGTCTCTCAGTGGGATAAGATTGGGTCCTCATGGTTTTCCTTATCTGCGGTAGATGAAATAAGCCGGTGTTGTTTGTAAAGGCAGCGACAGACTAGCTGGCTCGGTCTCCAGCAAATTCTTAATTCCAGTAGACCATACTTTCACTGTAAACTAACACTAGGTTGCCTGCATCTTTGTCTACTGTGTTTGCATTGTGACTCTTGGTTATTTTGGTCGTTGAAAAGGAGTCACCACAGAATGTTAATTCCTGTCTTTTCCATTGCTAGTGAGAGGTGACGGTTTAAACCTATAGTATCACCCCAAAGTCTCACATTCAGACTGGGTTGTGGAGGTGCAGTACTCATCAGTGGCAGGTCCACAGAGTAGGGTTCAGGCCAAAGGTCCTGCTCCGGGATACGCGGTGCCTGCTGGAAGCAGCGTGACCTAGAGGATGTACTCCTGGCTCTGGTTCCTGGACTCCATGAGGCGGGCTGTGTCCTCTGCTCTGCCAGGGTGCCCCCAGGGTGCTTCTGCCGAGCAGCCAGGTACGCTGCTCTCACAGTCAGAGCCTCTGACACTGCCAGCCAAAATAAGCCTTCCTTCTTTAGGTTGTGGGGGGAAACAGCTTATATCTGAGACAAAAGCAATGCAGACTCCTACATTTTATGTTTATTGGTGCATTATGTGCTTTGCCATTGCTTAGCAGGATCTCTGAGTCAAACAATTGTTTTCCATACTTTAATAACTTTCATAATATCCTTATTTGGCAATTATTATCAATGTCATAAAATCATCCTGGATACATGTGTTGTTATGAACTCTTGTCATTTTAAGTAAAATAAATTCAGAAAATATTATAAATTCTGAAGATATTTTCAAAACATATGACATAGAAAGAATTATTTTCAAATATTTAGAAAACTTTTCAAGTCTTTTCAAGTAAGAAAATCTAATGGATAAGTCAGAAAAATAAAATAAATGAACTGGAGTTTCAATAAATAAGAAACACAGAGGAGAAAATATGTGTAAAGTGTGCTTACTTAGAGTCATAAAAATACAAAACATGATCTCAGTAAAATCCAACTTTAAATTAAATTTTCAAAATGAAACCTGACATCTCGGTTGTTAGAAGGGTAACAGGTTGGCAGGAAGCCTTTCGACTCCTTACTGGTAGGAGTTTAATGTGGGGGCAACTGCTTTAGAAGTTAATCGAGTCCTGTCCTGTAATGCTGACATTTCACATATCGCCACCCATTCTCAGGTGTATATTCATGAGAAAAATTCAACAGTGTTGAATTTACATAAATATGAATTGAAAAGTCTGCATTGCATAGAAAAGGGAAGGGCTGTCATTGTGCTGTTATAGGACATTCTTACAATAGAATCTTCAGAGGTGTGAAAGGGTTAATGGTATATCAGGTGGTATGGGCAAAATGTTGTCGTGTGATACTGTGCCAAGGGAGAAGTCATGGAGACCTGTCACAATGGAACTCACAAGCCCACTTGCCAGGCAGGCGGGGTACCACTCAGCTATAACCCTAGCTCATAATGTATCTTTTATATACAATTTCCAAGTGTAACAAATCTAAAGAATTTATTGTTTTGGTATGCATATTTATATAAGGAACAAAAGCTATGTAGAAAAGAATGAAGCATACATAATTGAGTGTAATTTTTAACTCTAGCAAAAATACTAAAGGTGGGAGAGTAAAAAGGCAATCAGTACATGTGATTGCTGTGGACTTCTTGTTTAGTGTCTAGTGTATGTTTTATTTTTAATATCAAGCCCAGATCTGGTTTAGATGGCAACTTTTGGAATATTAAGTGTAAAATATATGAAACTACTGAGCAAGGAGAACCACTGAGGAAAGAAGGAAGACAATTCTAATGAAGCAAAAAACATACAAACCAATGCATTATCTTAAGAAAGAGAGCCAATAAACTAACAGACTAGCAAACTAACAACCAGAAAATGAATTCACTCCAGAAGAAATTAAAATAGCATGAAAATCTATTAAAAGTAAATCTGAGTTTTGAAAAAACTTTGAGAAGGAAAATAAGACTAGACCCTGGCTTAAATTGTATAGGAAAAAAAAAATAGGCAGTACTAAAAAGAAAACATTTGAATTGAAATAAAACCAGTTAGGAAGCTATTGTTTTAAAGGCAAAGCAGGAATTGTACCTCTGTGGAGGTAGTTGCTTGATATCCCATGGACGGTGTGCGGAAGTCATTCACTTTTCCAGGTGTTGGTTGCAAACACTGAATGACTCAAAATTTCTTAGGGGCAAGATTGCTATGCATATATATTGAACAATTAATAGCAAAAGACTCTAAAATCAAACTTTTTTCTCAAAGATTTACATATATTGTTTCATTTTTATGTTAATTATTACTCTGGTACATAATTGTTTCCTTTGAAATATGAGCTCATTGCAGATTGAATTATTTTTTATTTTCAGTACTGGAGCTGTGTCTTTGCAAAACATATTGCAAATATGATTGGGAATTATTTGAACTTGTCCCTTTTTGTAGTAGGAGTTGTTTTGGTTTATACTTTATGATTTCCCCTCCCACTTAAATTTTTCTCCATCAGTTTCTAGCACATTTTTATTGTATATTCATAGACCCATCATAGGTTTTGTGCTTTTTTGAATAAGATTTTGGTATATTTCCAATGATTTTGTTCATTGATCTTTGACCTGCTACCCTGCTGGAATATTTTAATATCTCAAATCGTGTATTGATTATTGTACAATTTCCATGTAGATGATTAAATTGGGAATGAGGACAGTTATGTTTCTTTTCCCCGATTCTTCTAGTTGGCAAAGACTGCAGCACTGCTCACAAATATTCACTCCTCCTACTCCCTTAAGACGTTCCAGGCTGTGTTTTTGTCACGTGATGTAAGTTTCTAACCAGGCGGGGAGACACTTTGCTCACGACCCCAGCTAGCAATAGCCGAGTGCAGGGCTGCCGCTGACCCCAGTCCCAAAACAAAATTCTTAAGGCATCTGAGGTTGCAAGTCACCTCGATTAAGTATTGCTGGTGCCACAGCTAAATAAAAATATTCTATAAGGTCTGTTTTGTATTGTTTTCATATAATAAATCTGCAAAGATTTTGCAAGTTAAGATTTGTTATTTGGTTTGGGGCTGGGAACATCGCAGGACTGGCTGCTGAGAGCAGGTCTGCTCAGGAGAGCTAGGCCCACCCTTCGCCCACAGGGAACATTGCGGGGACCAGTGGTGGAGGGCCTGAGGAGCCTGAGTCTGCCCCTACTGGGCCTGCCCCTCCTCAAGCAACATCTAGGAAGTCTGCCACAGGCCTGAGTTGCCTGGGACCACATCTGCTGGACCCGCCCCTCCTCCAGGAACATTGGACTGCAGTTGACTAACATGCTGGCTCGATGAGAGGCTCAGGAACTCCTCACCCAAACAGAAGACTTCATCAGGCTTTAGTCAGTGTGGTGAGTTTGCCCCCCAAAATAGAGGTCTGCAATGGGTAAATAGGGACAGAAGTGAAACTCCCTCCAAGTGTAAGACCTTGGCTAACCTGGAAAGAGAGTAGGTAACCTCCTCCCCACACACAGAGAATATCAGACAGGGTAAGGAATGCGCCAATATTGTCCTGCCCCAATTTAGAGGAAATTAAAAGAACTTGTGAGACTCCCAGTGACACAGTAGGGCCTCAGCTGACACCAACACTATAGCCAAGGAGCCCTGGTGACCTGCTGCAATCTAAAGCTGCAACAACAGCAGGAACTAAGAGTTGCCCTACATCAATACTTCTGGGCTAGTTAGCCCAGAAAGAATATAGGACTCACCCAACAGGCATGGTAGGAGGAATTCAGGAGACTTGATCTCCTCTTCATGGTGGTACCCAGCAATTTGACAAACATCAACCACACAGTAGACCCCTGAAACACACACTACAGAAAGTTGTGACTGTGGGAATAGAAATACCAGAAATTTACCCAAAAGGTGAAAATGACTAAATGAAAAGGCAAAATACAATCCTGAACATCTAGTCCATCAGGGGCAAGTGCAGGCGATGATGAAATAGAGGATCCTAAAATTGATACACCAGAAATCTCTGAAAAGATAGCAAATGAAGTGAAGAAACAAATCCATGAGGCTATAGAAGAACTCAAATTAGAAATAATGTCTTATGTAACGACAAAAGTAACAACCTTAGTAAATGAGCTGCTCAACATAGCAAGAGAAGAAATAGATAAGAAATTACAGGAGCATGGGAAATTGATTGAAACTTTGAATGAATGATGCGCAAAACAGGCAGAATCTATGAAACAAAGTGAAAAAGATATGCAAGAAACAAAAAATTGTATTGAAAGCCTGCAAAGCTGTTTAAATGAAGCTGAGGATAGAATCTTGGACCTTGAGGACAGGAATGCAGATAGCGATCTTGAAAGGGTAGAACTTATAAAAACAACAAAGCAACATGAAATGACAATACAACAGCTACAAGATGATGCCAGGAGAAACAATGTTAGCGTAATAGGCATTAGTGAGGAGGCAGGAGGCAATGCAAAGGATATAGCTAAGCTGTTCACAGAAATAATGACAGAAAATTTCCCAAACATGGGTGGAAAATCGGATATACAAATAAGTGAGGCATATAGAATGCCACACAGTCATAACCAACATAAACCTACACCCAGACATATAATAATCAAGATCTCAGACATACAGCATAAAAACAGAATACTAAAAGCTGTTAGAGAAAAGACACAACTCACCTGTCAAGGAAAGCCTATTAGAATCACAGCACACTTCTCAGCACAAACCTTATGGCTAAGATGAGCTTGGAGTGAAGGATTTCAAGCCCTAAAAGAAAACAACTTTCAACCCAGAGTGATGTACCCAGCAAAACTGTCTCAAATTTAATGGAGAAACAAGATACTTCCATGACAAGGAACAACTAAAGAAATTCATATCCACCAAACCAACCTTAAGAGGAGTGCTGAAGGACATCCTAGGTAGAGATAAAAATGACCACAATCTCCAGAACAACAACACAAAGAAATCACCAGGCTGGACAAGAAAGTAAACAATGGAGAAAAGCAAGAAACTAACAACAGTAACACAACATGGCAAAATCAAGCCAGTACATATCAGTGGTATTCATAAATGTAAATGGGCTCAATTCACCTATCAAAAGAAACAGGTTGACAGAATGGATCAAGAAACAGGATCTGACAATATGCCGTATACAAGAAACACATCTGACTCGAAAAGAAATGCATGGAGTAAAAGTCATAGGATGGAAAACAGTATTCCATGTAATAGGAACCCAGAAAAAACAAGGTGTAACTTTTCTATTTGCAGACAATGTGAACTTCAAACCTAAAATGATTAAAAGAGACAAAGAAGGTCACTATATACTCCTAAATGGAAAAATTCAACAGGAAGAGCTAATAATTATAAATATATATGCACCAAACACAGGAGCACCCAACTATATAAGACAGATACTAAAAGACATGAAAAAGCAAATGCACAAGAACACAATTATCACAGGTGACCTTAACAGCCCACTGTCACAAAGAGATAGATCAACTAGACAAAAAAATCAGCAAAGAAATAATAGAACTGAATCATACCTGTGAGCAATTGGACTTAGTAGATGTTTGCAGAGTGTTCCACCCAACTACATCAGAATACATGTTCTTCTCAGCTGCCCACGGAGCATTCTCGAAAATAGACCATATATTATCCCATAAAACATTCGTAAGTAAATGCAAAGGTATTGAAACTATCCCATGCCTAGTATCGGACAATAGCACACTGAAACTGAAAATTAATGGCAAAAGAAATTGCAAAACTGGCATAAATATATGAAAATAAAATAACAACCTTCTGAACAACCAGTAGGCTGCAGAGGGAATTAAAGAAGAAATAAAGCAATACCTACAATTCAATGAAAATGCAGACACAACATACTGTAATCTGTGGGATGCAATGAAAGTGGTCTTAAGAGGGAAATATATAGCAATAAAGTGTCATATCAAGAAAACAGAACGAGCACAAATAAACAATCTAATGCTTCATCTCAAGCTTCTAGAAAAAGAGGAGTAAGTTAAATCTAAAGCTCATACAAGAGAGGAAATTGTAAAGATTAGAGCAGAAATCCATGCAATTGAAACTAAAAAAAAATACAAAGAATTAATGAATCAAAAAGCTGGTTCTTTGAGAGAATAAACAAAATTGATGAACCTCTAGCTAACCTTATAAAGAAAAAGAAATAAAAAACCCAAATTCATGCAATAAGGACTGAAAAAGGGGAAATTACTATAGATCCCATGGAAATTCAAAAGACCATGAATACCTACTTTGAAAATCTCTACTCACATAGAGAGGAAAATACAGAGGAAATGGACAGATTTCTAGAAACATATGAACTACCAAAGGTCAACCAAGAAGATACAGCAATTTTGAATAACCCAATATCAGCTATTAAAATTGAAAACGTAATAAAACACTTAGCAACAAAGAAAAGCCCAGGTCCTGATGGATTCATGGCTGAATTCTATAAGAAATTTAGAGAAGACTTGATGCCAATACTTCTTAAACTCTTCAATGAAATTGAAAAGAAAGCAATCCTCCCTAATTCATTCCTGGAGGCAAGTATTAGTCTGATACCAAAACCAGAGGAAGACCCAAGCAAAAAGCAGAACCATAGGCCAATCTCAGTAATGAACATAGACGCAAAGATTCTCTATAAAATACTGGCAAATAGAATGCAGCAAATCATCAAGAAGATTATACTTCATGACCAAGTGGGGTTCATTCCAGGAATGCAGGGGTAGTTTAACATGTGCCAATCAATAAATGTAATACACCACATCAATAGAGCCAAAAACAAAAACCACATGGTCCTCTCAATAGATGCAGAAAGAGCTTTTGATAAGGTCCAACACTTTTTCATGATAAAAACCCTTCAGAAACTGGGAATGTACGGTGTCTACCTCAACCTTATAAAGGCCATCTATGACAAACCAACATCCAACATTATACTAAATGGACACAAACTGAAAGCTTTCACTTTAAAATCAGGAACAAGACAAGGATGTCCACTATCACCACTCCTTTTCAATATAGTTCTGGAAACACTAGCCAGGGGAATCAGACACTAGAGAGAAACAAAAGGAATAAAGATAGGAAAGGAAGAAGTTAAATGTCACTATTTGCAGATGACATGATACTCTATATAGAAGACCAAAAAACTCCATTAAAAGACTACTAGAGGTAGCAAACAAATTCAGCAGTGTAGCTGGATACAAAGTCAATGCTCAAAAATCAATAGCATTCCTGTACAGAAACAAGAAACTCACTGAGAGAGAAATTATGGAAATATCACCATTACAGTAACATCTAAAAAAATGAAATACTTAGGAATCAACCTAACTAAGAATGTAAAAGACCTATATACTGAAAATTATACTACACTAAAAAAGGAGATTGAAGAGGATATTAGAAAGTGGAAAGATGTTTCATGCTCTTGGCCAGGAAGAACCAAAATCGTGAAAATGGCCATACTCCCCAAACTGTTACACAGATTTAATGCAATCCCAATCAAAATACCATTCACATGTCTCACAGATCTAGAGAAAACACTCCTAAAATTCATTTGGAACCAGAAGAAACCTAGAATAGCAAAGGCAATTCTGGGCCATAAAGGCAAGGCAGGAGGAGGCATCTCAATTTTTGACTTGAAATTATATTACAAAGCCACAGTGATAAAATCAGCATGGTACTGGCAAAGAAATAGACCTGAGGATCAATGGAACAGATTAGAAGATGCAAGTATACGTACAAAGACACTCAGCCACCTGATATTAAACAAAGGGACTAAACCTGTTCACTGGAGGAAGGATAGCCTCTTTAATAAATGGTATTGGAAATGTTGGCTCTCCACATGCAGAAGACTGAAACTAGATCTGTGCCTATCACCATGCACAAAACTAAAGTCTAAATGGATCAAAGGCCTAAACATTAAAACAGAAACACTAAATCTACTAGAAGATAAGGTAGGTAGAAATCTTAGAGACATAGGGGCAGGCAGAAAATTCATGAACAAAATGCAAACTGCAAGGGAAGCACTCTTTTAGAGAATCAACAACTGGGATATCATATTATGGAAATGTTTCTGCACTTCAAAAGAAATCACCATCAGAGTGAAAAGAAAACCCACAGAATGGGAAAGAATTTTAACCAGCAACTCCTCAGATAAAGGACTTATATCCAGGACATATAAAGAATTGAAAAACATCAACCTCCCCAAATTCAAAGACCCTCTCCAAAAATGGGCATCTGAGATGAACACACAGTTCTCAGATGAAGGTGTACAAATGACAAATAAATAGATGAAGAAATGTTCACTAACACTGGTCATTCGAGAAATGCAAATTAAAACAACATTGAGACATCTCCTGACACCAGAAAGAATAGCTGCCATCAAGAAATCAACTGATAGCAAATATTGGCGAGGCTGCGAGGGTAAAAGAAACACTGCTTCACTGTTTATGGGAGTGCAGACTGGTGCAACCACTATGAAAATCAGCATGGAGAATTCTCAGAAGACTGGGATTGGAAGCTCCATTCAACCCAGCTATTCCCCTCCTAGGGATTTTCCCAGACGAACTGAAAAGTTCATATCACAGTGATATATGTGCACCCATGTTCATAGCAGCACAATTTATGATAGCTAAATCTTGGAAACAACCAAGATGCCCATCAACCACAGAGTGGATGAAAAAGATGTGATATTTTTACACAATGTAATATTACTAAGCTATAAAAATGGATGATCTTGAGGCCTTCATAGGGAAATGGAGACAACTGAAGACTATCCTCATTAATAAAATAAATAAGAATCATATTTACAAATATCATATTGTTTCTTTCGTGTAAAAAGTAATAAGAACTGTAGGACTAATAAAACCCAAAATGTGTAATTGCTATTGTAAAAAAGAGAGGAAAAGAAAGTGCTCTAAAGGATATAACTGCATGTATGTTTAAGTGTGTAAGATAGATGACCATACTACTGTTTTTGTTAGATTGTTGAGCAGAACTGTTAACAGTCTCACTGTTTGAATGTCTACTTTGTATGCTTTAATTTTGTAACTTGAACAACTATTTCCAATGATGAGAGTATGTCATGTATCAAGTGGTGATTTCTTAGTGTTTTTGTTTTTTGTTGTTTTTTTTTGTTTGTTTGTTTTTGGTTCTTTTTTTCCCCTTTGGAATTCTGTATTGTTGCTACCATTTTTCTGTTTTGTCTGGTTGGTTCTTTTTTTTCTCTTTAATTAAATTTTTTTAAAATGTAAAAAAAAGATTTGTTATTTTTTCAGTAAAGTTTCCAAATGTTTTGGATTTATTTGCTTCCTCTTTGTACTGCAATTTTCTTTGCATTATTTCAAAATACGTTGATTTGAACTATTTCTATGAATTGCAATTTATTTTATTTTCTTCAATTTGTTCTAAGGTCAACTTAAACATAATTTTACATATACTTGTAGAGATTTTTCTAATTTTAAAGAACATGACTGTTAAATGCATGTGTACTTACACATGTATACATACCAAAGCATCTTTATTTAATCTGTCATTTTGAACCTCTACTGTTTCCTGTTTTGTGTACTTTACCCCTCAGGGGTTGATGGTGAAGAATAAAAGTTAAAAACAACATATATATATATATATATATATATATATATATAGAGAGAGAGAGAGAGAGAGAGAGAGAGAGAGAGAGAGAAAGAGAGAGAGAAAGAGAGAGAGAGAGAGAGAGAGAGAGACATCTATATAGGTACGTTGATGAAAGATTGCATCATTTTAATGTGATTACCCTCATGCTTTTCACTTGTCGCAAGCCTTTTCCTTGCTTTTTGTTTGCAGATGTTTGCCCTGCTTTTGCATGTTCTTTTCTTTTAAACATTTGTAAGCTCTTGTGTTTCAGATGTTTTCCATATATTTTAGCATAATCTGACGATCTTTTTCTTTTAAAAACTTTGTTTATTTACATACATGAAAATATGTTCAATCTATTGTTACTATTTTCATTTTCTGACACATTTTCCACCTATGTTTTGTGATATCACTTGAGTTTTCTCCAATTTTTAAAATATAAAATAGTACCCCATAAAGGGCAGTTTTGCTTGTTTCACCCCGTCAGTTATGGTCTGAAGCTATTAAGTGGGAGATATGAGAAATAACTAACTCGTAATTTTTATCATAGCACATTGTTACAGTTGTTCTGTTTTATTTTTAGTCATTATTTCTGTCTCTTCCTATGTCTCATCTGTACATTAAATCCTGCCACCTAGGTGCTTGGGCAGGAACAGGATATGAGTGTTGAACGCTCCGCACAGTTCCAGAGGTCCTCTGAATTTGCTGAAATGCAAGCCCGGTGGTAAAAGGGTTCCACTGCATGTGTCTTCCTTTCAATATTTAAAATATTGATGTTCTCTTTTTCTGCTTTTAGCTGTAAAATGTATGTACATTAACTGGATGTTTGTGTCCCCCGTAAAGGTGTGCTTTGAAGTCCTGACCCCCAGCCTGATGTCTCAGGAGGTGCAGTGCTGGGAGGGGTTTAGGTCTGCTGAGTGGGTTTGCACCCCAACTGTAGAGGTTCCCCAAGCTCCCTGGTCTGCTCCTCCATTTGCAGAAACAGGAGGAAGGGGGACCCTGCAAAATAGGGAGAAAGAGGGTGCTCGCCAGACACAGACTCACAGCTCCTCGACAGGGAAGGCCCAGCCTCAGGAAATACAAGAAGTAATTGTTCATTGTTTATAACAGTTGCTTACAGCAGCCTGATCAGATTAAGATGCACACATGTGCACACACCAGGAGATACACACACACATATACTCCACGCATATTTTGTATTTGCTAATTTAATCCCCATTTACTCACAATTAATAAAAATAAAACCTTTGCTCTTAATCTTTCCATATTTTCTTGCTCCAAATAATCAATCATTTCACATTCTATTTATTTCTGCTCATTTTAATTACATTTATTTAAATAATATACTTAGACCCATTGCTTCCAAATTTACTATATTTAGACTAGATTGCATTGAGTTCTAATGATGAAAGAAGTTTACATCATGCTTCCTTTCAGTTCAGTACTAGGGACAAAAGTCAGTGGTGGCTATGTGGCCCTGGAACAGAACCAACAAGAAGCTAAGCCCCTCCTGTGAGCCAGTGACAGTCGCAGGCCAGGACAACGCCTTCCTGAGACCTGGGAGACAAAAAGCGCTGAGACCCCTCCTGTCTCCCTCGCCCGGTAAGCAACACTGAGTGATAGCTAGTGAAGTAAAGAAGAACAACTTGTTCTGTGTTGCCTGTGTTGACTGACTGGATTTGCAGGCCTAAAGCCAGCAGTCTGAGAATATATGTAGAGGATAACAAAATGCAGTATTGCAACTATGGGGGTCTCCTCCTGAAGGTGGTAGCCATTGTTCACTCCCCATTATCTTGTTTTAAAGCCCTGTATCATTTTCAATGTTTAGTTTGGTTTGATTCTGTTTTGTTTTGTTTTTATTATGTCTGATGGTATGGGGAGTCACTTTGAAGATGGCTAGATATGATAGCCACTGTTGACTTTCTCTTATGTTGTTTTGAAGTCCTGAATCACTTTCATTCTTTTTCTTTGATTGGCTTTATTCTGTTTTATTTTGTTTTGTTTTATTCTCTTTAAAAAAATTCAACAATATCTAAAAGTATATTTTCAGTTTTCCATTGTTAAAGATTACTAACCTTATATTATCTTTGTTTTAAATATCCTGTACTTTCTTAGCTTACATTTATGCTGAAGTTAATATGTTTCTCACTAGTTTCTTGTGCTTGTTTGTTTACTGTTAGGAATAACAACCTTTAAGATTGTAGGTTTTAAAATATCTGCTCTCCTGATTTGGAATGCTATGAATTTGTTGAAATGGTAATTTTTTGATCCATTAATGTTTTGTATCTAACATTACCTTGGATGATTATTGAATATTTAATCAAAACCTTATTCCTAGCTTGGGCAAAACTACTAAATATATTATAGTTTTTTGGTATATATTATGGCTACATTTAGCCAGGATAATAGTAATATTTGTATTGCTCTTACCTTAGTTTTAGGATCAAAACTGCTCATCTCATAAAACCGGTGGCTGAAACCATGATCCTCCCAAGGGTGACCATGGGTGAAACTGTGACCCGCCCAAGGGTGCAGAGCCTCAGGCCTGTGAACCTGTGAGGTCGCTTTGCAGATACAAGCAGTCGTCCTGGATTATCAGGTTAGATCACATTTCCTTATGAGAGGCAGGAGGATAGGAAACAGAAGATATGAAAGAAGGCTCTTGGAGGGAGGGTAGAATGAAAACCAAACTGACTGATTTGTCATCAGAGATCCATTTAAACTAGCTAAAAGGCACTGGTGCCACAAGTTTTAAATGCCAAAAGGAAAAAAAAAAACCCAAACAACCCCCCAAACCAAACCAAACAAACCAGAAAGCAAAAACAAAAACAAAAAAAGCTGTCACCCCAAAATGCTATGTCCATAGAATATTCAGATGAAAAACAGCTAAGATTGTTTGTTGCTAGAAATCTTACCCAAATGAATGATAAAAGAGCTTCTATAAAGAAATGATGAAAGAAGACATTTTGGAAAATTAGCAAAGCACAAGAATACATTAAATACATTACAATAATACATTACAAATACATTACAAGAATACATTAAATAAAAATATTAATCAATATTAATAGTAGTTTGAGCAAATGAAAATGAAAGTGTGACATATCAAAAGCCACAGAAAGGGATACAAAGTCAAATACTCAAAAATGAATAGTGTTCCTATACACTAACAACAAAAGCACTGAGAGACCACACCCTTCACACTAGCATCCAAAAAAATGAAATACTTAGGAATTAATCTCACGAAAGAAGTAAAAGAGCTATACAGGGAAAATTATAATATCCTGAAAAAAGAAATCGAAGAGGACCTCAGAAAATGGAAAGACATCCCCTGTTCATGGATAGGAAGAATAAATATTGTGAAAATGGCCATTCTCCCAAAATTGTTATACAGATTCAATGCCATCCCAATCAAAATACCACTAACATACCTCATAGATCTAGAGAAATCACTCCTAAAATTCATCTGGAACCAGAAGAGACCTAGAATAGCAGAGGCAATTCTCAGCAGCAAAGGCAAGGCAGGAAGCATCACAGTCCCTGACTTGAAGTTATATTACAAAGCTGCTTTAATAAAATCAGCATGGTACTGGAATAAAAACAGATCTGAAGGTCAATGGAATAGATTAGAAGATACAACCACAACTACAAACTCACTCACCCACCTTATCTTTGATAAAGGGGCCAAACATGCTCGCTGGAAGAACGATAGTCTCTTTAATAAATGGTGCTGGAAAAATTGGCTAGCCATATGCTGAAAACTAAAACTAGACCCATGCCTATCACCGTGTACTAAACTAAAATCTAAATGGATCAAAGATCTAAATATTAAAACAGAAACATTAAATCTGTTGGAAGACAAAGTTGGTAAAAATCTAGAAGACATAGGGATAGGTAGAGAATTCATGAACAAGAATCAAACTGCCAGGGAAATACTTCCCAGAATCAATAACTGGGATTACATCTTGTTAAAGAGTTTCTGCATGTCTAAAGAGATTTCCAGCAGAGTGAAAAGAAAACCCACAAACTAGGAAAAAATCTTAGTGAACTGTCCCTCAAACAAAGGATATCTGTCTAGAACTTATAAAGAAAAAAAAATCAGACCCTCAAATTCAAAGACCCAATAAAAAATGGGCATCTGAGATGAATAAACAGTTCTCAGATGAGGAAATACAAATGGCAAATAAATACATGAAAAAATGTTCATCATATTAATCATTAGGGAAATGCAAATTAAAACCACACTGAGATTCCATTTCACTCCAGAAAGAATGGCCAGGATAAAAAAACTACCAACAACAAATGCTGGAGAGGCTGTGGGGAAAAAGGAACTCTTCTGCACTGTTGGTGGGGGTGTAGACTAGTACAACCACTGTCGAGGTCAGCGTGGAGATTCCTCAAAAATCTGGGTTTGGAAGTCCCATTTGACCCAGCTATTCCACTTCTAGGCATATTCCCAGAAGAACTGAAAACATCATACCACAGTGATATATGTGCACCCATGTTTATTGCAGCACAATTTGTAATAGCCAGATCTTGGAAACAACCTAAGTGCCCATCAACTGAGGAATGGATAAAAAAGTTTTAGTACTTTTGTACAATGGAGTACTACTCAGCTATAAAGAATGATCACATTGAGATATTTATAAATAAATGGATGCAACTTGAGACCATACTCATAAGCAAAATAAACCAAACTCACATGTATAAATACCATATAGTCTCCCTAGTGTGAGAAATGGTAAGAGTACATAAGATTTTACGGTAATCATGATTCCCCATTACATAGTTTTGAAGCCTTTTAATGTTTTCATTCATTAGTTGGAATGGTTTTATTCTGTTTTGTTTGACTTTATTATGTGTGATGGTATGAACAGCTGTTTTGAAGAAAACAAAATATTATGGCAGCCATTGCTGATTTAATATTGTCTTTCTTTGAAGTCCTACCATGCTTCTACTCTTCTATTACTATCAGTTCTATCATGTTGTATTTTATTGGGATTTTAATATATGTGATAGTATAAACAAAATTTTTTATGGAAAATGAGATATTACAGTAGCCATTGATAATTTTCTGTTATTCAGTTCACAATACCCTGTAATTCTTTCATTCTTTTGAATGGTTTTATAATATTTTGTTATGTTTTATATTATTGTATTTGAAGCCATCCTCAACTATTACCAAGAAAGAGATAGTATGGTAGCTACTGTTAATATCTGGTTGCCATGTTTTAAAATGCTGTGTTGCTGATGTTGTTCTGTTCTGATCTGCTTTGTTCTGTCCTCTTCTGTTTTATTCTCTTTAAAATTAAAAAAAAAACACAGAAAGCAACTAGAAAAGTCCAAAAGGAAAATTTATAAAGCTACATGCATAATTGGAGAAGAGCAAATGTTACTCTGAAAGGTCAAGATCAATAATTTAAGTGTTTATGAAAAGTGTGAAAAATAAGGCCCTCTCCACAGCAGTGGGAGGGAAATGAAAGCAAGAAACAAGAGCAGAAATAAGCATGATTAACACAGATAAACAACAGTGAAACTCTGTGGTCAATGAGATGGTTCCTTGAAATTATTCATAAAGTAGCTAAACCTGCAACAAGGCCAGCAAGAGATTGCAGAGGCACAAATTGGAAATATCTGGAGTGACACAGAAGCTACTGCAAACTCTGAGGCCATCAGGAGGACAAGAAGAAAACGTCCTGAAAAGTTGTATTTGTGTAAGTTTTAAGACTTGGATGAAATGGGCCAATTTTTCAAGAAAAAGCAAAAACTACCTGAATAAATATTATATGTTACATATGACACATTATATATGATAGACCTTGACTAGCAGTACAACTATTAAGGAATTAGAATAATAACTGTTTCATAAAAATAAATATCCCCAGTTATACATGTCTTTACTGGGAAATGTGAAGCCCATTTAAAGAACTAAAACTAACTTCACAAACTCTCTTCCAGAAAATAAAAAGATGAACTCTTACTGATCAATATTATGAAGTTTATAATGTTAATATCCAGTTAAGTAAAGGTGGTGAAACACATATACACACAAACACACATAGATTCACAGGTTTAGCTAATAGATATTACTATGTAAAAAGAAATTATACACTGTGTACAAATAAGTTTTATGATTTCAGTGATGCAATTGTAGTTTAATAAAAACTCTAAGCAATGCAATGAACCACATTCACAGGTGAAAAGGAGAAAAATCACATGATCACATCAATCAATAAGGAAATAATACTTTATAATACTCAGTATCTATTCATGATAAAAATTATAGAAAATACAAATAGATGGGAACTTTCTTAACTGATTTTAAAATGTCTACAAAACTCCATACTGAATATATTTAATATTGTAAGAGTGCTGCCCCTTAAGATTTGTAATAAGGCAAGAGTATCTAAATCAATATGTAGAAGTAATTAATGTAATTCCCACCAAAATAACAGTAATATTTAACATTTAGAGGCACTATTATACTCAAATTTATTTATAAAAGCAAGAGAACTAGAGTAGTGAAATGAATTGTGAGAAAAATGGGACAATTCAGCCTGATTTCAAGACGTATATAACTACAATAACCAAGATGTTCTAGTACTGACAGATACACAAGAAGAGAGTAATAAAGCCAGTAATAAATATAGAAAAATATGCCCACATGATTTTTGACAAAGAGGCAAATGGATTCAGTGGCAGAAAGACAAGTTTTTAAACCAAGAATGCTGGTGCAATTGGATATTCACAGGTTAAAAGAAGTGAACCTGGCCTTAAAACTTACAATTTATGCAGAAATTAAATATTTCACAGATTAAATGTGAAGTGTAAAATTATGAAACTTTTAGAAAACAACATAAAAGAATTTCTTCAGAATCTAAGGCTATGTGAATAATTCTTAAAATAGTCACACATATTCTGAAGTTAATCTTTTGTTAGCGTAGTAGTTTGAAAATATTTCTTCCTATTCTCTGTTTTCTCTTTCTGCTGTTGATCCTTTTCTGCCCTTAGTTTGATATAAGCTGCTTCTTAGTTTGATATAATCCTACTTACCTACTTTTGCTTTTGTTATATGTGCTTATCCAAAAAATCATTGACTATACAGGTGTCTGGAACCGTTTTCCACATTTTCTTCTAGCAGTTTCATAAGTTTACGTATTTGATACATTATCATCTTATTTTTTTGCAGACCTGCGATGGTGAAACTTTTACAGACCAGGTACAAACTGCAACCCCAAACCCACTTCTCCACTGCACAGCGCCAACACTGCAAGTAAACCTGCGTGCTGAGGTTTGAGTTTAGAAAATGCAGCTCTACATTAACATCTTTTGCTTAAAAGAGTAGTTTTTTTTTATTTGAAAGAGAATAAAACAAAAGGGGACAGTACAGAGCAGATCAGAACAGGACAACATAGGCAACACAGTACTTTACATTAAGTCAACTGGACATCAACAGTAGCTAACACCATATCTCTTACTCTGCTATAGTTGAGCATAGTTTCAAATACAATAATATCAAACATAACACAATAGTATAAAGCCAT
>PVJX010011233.1:10132-36588 GCA_004027295.1 Dolichotis patagonum | reverse complement strand
AATTTTTGTTTGAACTATCACACATATTGAATTGAGAAGAGTAGGTTTGCCACCACTGACTGAGCAGTAAGGGTCGGCATCATTCCTGTGCATCGGCCGGCCCTTCTCCCTGCACCACCTTTGGGAGGGGCTGGCCTTTCACTGAGGTATGCTTTTGTTCATATGCGTCAAGAATCAGTTGACTGTAAACGCACAGATTTATTTCTGGAATCTATAAACTCAGATATTTCAGTAACAAAATTCCATTTAAAATGGGCAACTGATGTGAATAACCATTTCTCAAAAGAATATATATAAATGTCCAAAAAGTATAAATGTTCAACACCATTAGCCATCAGGGAAATTAAAATAAATTCACAATGATATATTATCTCTCTACCAATCAGAATTGCTATTTTAATAAAATGAAAAATAACAAATGCAGACAAGGATGCAGAGAAAATGGAACTTTTACACTTTGCAGGTGAGAATGTAAGTTAGTATACTCTCTAGCAAAAAATATGAAGATTCCTCAAAAGCACTAAAAATAGATTTACCGCTTATCAAGTCACTGTTACCTAGGCTTTTCTATAGCTCACCTATTCTATTGCCCACAAAAAAGACGGGCATGCAGTTATCTCTATAGCATCCTGACTTTAATGCTTTCCAATATATATCAGGGAATGGTGAAGCTAGATCAAATTGTGGTTCTGTTTTTAGTTTTGCGAGGAAGCTCCATACTGACTTCAGTAATGGCTGGACTGACATACATTCCCAACAGGGGTACAAAACAGTTCCTTTCCTCTCTGATATCTTTACCAATATTTAGTACATTTTGTATTCTTGATAGCAATTCTGCCTGGGGTGAGATAGAATCTTCATGTTGTTTTTATTTGCATTTTCCCGATGACTAAAGATGTTGAACATTTTTTACATTTTGTAGGCATTTATACTTTTTGTCTTGTGAAGTGTTTGTTCAGTTTCTTTGTCCAGTTACTGATGGGCTATTTCTGGTGGACATTTTTTGAGCTGCTTTTATATTCCGGATGTTTATTTCTTTTGGAAGAGCAGCTGGCAAAGACTTTTCTCTTGTTCTGTGCATTCTTGCTTCACTTTGTTGTTTCCCTTTCTGCTCAGAAGCTTTTTAATTTGATGCATTTCTATTTGGTAGTTTTTGTGCTATTTTTCCTGAGCTATTGGAGAATTATTCCAGATGTTATGGGTTAGGTTATGTCTTGAGGTGTTTTCCTCTGTTTGTTTCTAGTACTTTAAAAGTTTTGGATCTCATATTCAGGTCTTGATCCATCTTGAATGAGCTTTTGTACGTGATGAGAGACAGGGACCCAGTTTCAGTCTTCTACATTTGAATATCCAGTTTGCACCATATCACTTGTTAAAGTGTCATCTTTTTCCTAATGTACATTTTTGGCATCTTTTTAAAAGTGATGAAAAGGGTCTAGGTGCCTGTGAATTGATGAATGGATAAATAAAATATAGTATATATACAAAATGAAGTATTATTTAGCCATAAAGAACAACAAAATTATGTCATGCCTGGGCAAATGGGTGAAACAGTTAGGAGAAATTAGCCTGACTCAGAAAAGCAACTGTGGCATGTTTATATGTAGAATCCACTTCAAGAGATAACATAAGAGCAGAAGGGAGGCTATTCCAGGAGAGGAGGGCAATCACAGGGCGTGGGGAGAGAAGAGCGAGGAAGCTTAGGGGGTGTACATCATCAAAGTATGTTATGTACATGCTCAGATATGCCGACTTAAAAAGCATTTTAGACTGGGAGTGGTGGTGCGTGCCTGTGATTCCAGCACTCAGGAGGCTGAGGCAGGGGGATTGCTGTGAGTTTGAGGCCAGCCTGAGCTACAAAATGAGTCCAAGGCCAGTCTGAAATGCATGGCAAGATCCTGTCTCAAAAAGCCAAAAATTATAAATAAAAAAAAATAAAAGCATTTTACTATATAACATTTTACTATATAAAAAGCATTATATATATATATATATATATATATATATATATATACACAAATGAAAAAGGCCTACTGTATGATATAGCTATCCAATGTAGCCAAAGAAAATGTAATCATCACATCAAAAGGATTCCTGTCATCCCGTTTACTGTAGCAGCATTTACAGTAGAAAAAAATCCTACCGAAGTCACATACTGTATTATTCCATTTACTCCCTATTTCTGAAATGCCAGAATTGTAGAAATGGAGACTGTGGAATGGAGTTAAACTACCTGTCTCTCGAAAGAGAAGCGGATAGCAAAGCCGGGGAGGTGGGGGTCCTCCCCTCTGCGGTTCTACCGTGCTTGTCTCAGCCACGGGACCCAGATTTTCCTTGATTTATAGGAGCATTTTTACACTCTCTGTCTGTCTTTGCATGGCACTTCTTTCCTATTTCTGCATCTGTCTTTCTCTTCTAAAGACAATATCACTGGAATTAGACCACATTGAATAAACAATCCTTTCATCTCAAAGTGCTTCACTTAGTTCCAACATCAGCGACCCTTTCTCTAGTATAGTCACATTCACAGGTCGGGGCTGGTTTAGGTATTTTCTTTCTGGAGCCACCAGTAAACCCACACACTTCACAGTACATTTCGTGAGGACAGACGCACCTTCCGATGAGCTGTTACAAGATAATGATAGGTCAATTGCTCACGCAGTTGGAAAAAAGCTTCCTAAAGAAATTATTTGCAAATCAAATGCAGCGTAGTTTTAAAAAGCAAATTGTTTCTTTCAAGGAGGAAATATTAGCTTAAATTTTAAAAACATAATCATAACATTTGCTATAGTAACAAAACAAAATAGAAGGCATGTGATCTCCTCAGAAGCTACTCATTATAAAAACAGTAAACTACGAATCGGAGAGAAATTCTTTGCTATAATAAACAGTAATTTAATTAAAGCATTGAAAGCTTTTCCTCTGCCATCACAACTTCCATCGACAATAATACAGTTCCTCACTAGTGTCATAAAACAGAAAACAAAGGGTAAATGACACAAACGGAAGAAATAATCTTGTCATGCTGTTTGCAGATGAAATTCATGAGCATGAACAAAATTCAAAAACACATGCAGATAGGACTCAGGACTTATTAAGTGAATTCACAAGGCAACTGGATAAAAGGTATTCTTTCTATTTACTAGCAATCCACAAGTAGAAAATTAAATTTAAAAAATACTGCCACTTAAAAAGAATATGAAAAATATTTAGGAAAATGCACAAAAGAGTTATGATTTTTTTGAAGATTGCATTTTTAGTACAAATTTCTGACAAAGGAATATTATCTAAAGTGGTGAAAAAGACATGCAAATTAATTTTAAAATATTCAACCAGATGGAGAAAAATGGTGAAACATTTAGAAGCACTTAATCAAACAAGATATCACAGCCAGGGGTGCTGGCATATGGTTGTAATCCCAGCACTCAGAAGGCTGAGGCAGGAGGATATGCAAGTTCAAGCCAGCCTGCACTACACAACAAAACCCTGTCTCAAAATGAAAGAAGAAAGAAAGAAAGAAGAAAGAAAGAAAGAAGAAAGAAAGAAAGAAGAAAGAAAGAAAGAAGAAAGAAAGACAAAGAAAGAAAGAAAAAAGAAAGAAAGAAAGAAAGAAGAAAGAAAGAGAAAGAAAGAAAGAAGAAAGAAAGAAAGAAAGAAAGAAAGAAAGAAAGAAAGAAAGAAAAGGAAAAGGAAAAGAGAAGGGAAGGGAAGGGAAGGGAAGGGAAGGGAAGGGAAGGGAAGGGAAGGAAAGAGGTAAAAAAAAAAACCCCAAAGACTCTCTTCCTGTGGTGGGGAGTAACTACCAAAACTAAACTATCAGGTACTTAGAGAAAAGTATACAACTTTATTTTCTGTTATTACTGAAATATCAGTTAGGGCCCTAGTGCTTGAAACAGAATGGTTAGGACCCAGTAACGGTGGGTTACGGATCATCAGAAATCGCTGACCCCCGGGCACCCTCCTCACTGCAGCCTTACAGTGGACGGAAACGCTCCTACTCAGGTTCGCGGCGCCCCCTCCAGCATCTGGCTAACAACGGTGTGACGTGTTTCCCACAGCACATGCGCAGTGGTGTCGTGGCGACGCTGCTTGCAGTAGCAACACTGGCCGTGGTGGACTAGAGGGAGCTTCATGGCGAGCATCTGCGGAGGATACTGCTTCCCGCAGGCAGAAGAACCTCAGAAAACCGATTAAGCAAAAGCGCCATGATGGAAAAATACATTTTAAAAGATCTCATTTATGTAACATTCAAAAGGCCATCAGTGGTGGTGGACACGGCGACTGGGAGGAGCTGGGACACGGCAGGAGCCAGGTGAGCTTTCACCCGACGTCTAGTGACTCAGTTCCACTGATGACCAATTCTTTATGTTCATCAGATGTCATGAATGTGTAAAGAAACAAAAACTACACTGTCTGCTTTGGGTGTCTAACAATTTGCTTTGGTCTTCACATTTGAAAAGAATATACATTTTCATAAAAACGAATCCTTCACATAGATGCAGAAATTGTGAACTTCACCAAAAATTATGATGCGAGTTGGCTGTATCTTTGCAAGAATGTAATTTTTTTTGCTGTGAAATTTAAATAATGATGAAAACAAAATAAAGATGTCTTAAAAGAACAATCATACAAAAATAAAAACCATTGCAATTATGCTGAGATGAATGAAGTACTTTTTAACACAGAAGCGAAAGAACAGCTACAGCCAAGAATATGGTATCTAACTACATTTAATATAAAAGTTGAATGACTGTTTAAGAATAGAAAAATTTTTAAAAATCGATGGGCTGGGAGTTTAGTTCAAGGGTAGAGAAGCTACCCAGCATGCATGAGACCCTGGGCTCATACCTAGCACCTCAAAAAAGAATGAAGCCGTTTCACGGCAAATAATTTATTGAGCAGGTATAATATCAATAATCTTTATTCTAAATATTCTTTCCAAACAGTTAGAAATTAATCATATAATATGATTACATAGACAAAGAGGCAATAGGAAGAAAGTCTTTCAAAATAAAAAATGTACATTAATATAATCAACAAGAAAAATGCTCACTTTTTAAATCAAAGAAATGCAAAGTAATACTGGATATTGTTAATAAACTGCTAATAAAATATTTGCATGTAAGAGAGTGAGACAGAGACGGAGAGAGAAGAAAGGCAGAAAACATGAAATAAAGTTTATACCAATTACTGTCGCATGGTAGATAAAAAGTAATCGTTCACATATACTAGGTAGGCCTCTTCCTTCCTTTCATTCTCTCCTTATGCTCTAAATGAAGCCTGACCCTGAAAGCTCAGCCGGTGTCCACCTTAGTGAGCCCTGAGGCTGAGCAGCCCCGCCCTAGCGGCAGGCGCTGGAGCCTCCGGTTAGCCCCCTCAGACACCTCCTAACATCCCTCCCACCTGGGCTCCTGCAGTACCCGTTCCTTGGTACTCTCTATACTTGTCTCTTCCATCTTGACAACTTTAAGATCTTTTTAATCTAATGGTTCCAGTCCTACTCTTTCTTTTCTTCACAATTTGTCTTTTGAAGAACCCTGGCTTTCTGACTAGTGTGATCTTAGGGGTTGCATCCTCAGTTATAATGATATTCTCAGTTAGTGAGTCTACAGGAAGGGTGAAAGACCCCATGTCTACCTTTTGGGATGTCTGCGATGCTGGCACTCAGTGACCCATTAGGTATAGTCATATGGATATGAACATATTAATGTCCAACTTTAATAGTGCTTTTTCATTTATTACTGAAAACGACTTTGCAGAATGATATTTTTATCTAGTGAGATTTGACTGCCTGGTGATAACTCCATAAAAGAAAGGCAAGAGAAGTGCTTGATACTTTCTTTTATTTTCATCTTTCAAAAATAGTGAATTTGGGGCCCGGGGATTTAGCAGCACCGGCGTTTGCCTAGCAAGTGTGAGGTCATGAGTTCGATTCCCAGTACAAAAAGAAAATAGTGGATTTGCTGCCAGTCTCCCCCTTATTTATGTTTTCGTTTTACTGTTTTTATAAGCATGCTGTTTTAAATGCATCTATGGTATTTCAGCGAAGCAAACGGCGACATTCTCCGAGGCCTTGCTTGTCCCCCACTCTGGCTGGTCTCCTTTGGGATCAGCTCTCCGCATTGCTGCAGTCCTTTCCAGCTTTCCTGGCCATGATGTCTAGATATCCACCTCCTGCCACCCACCCACTTCTCACTGCTGTTCTCACACTAGCAGTGTGCCTGGAAGTGTTACAAGTTATTGTCTTATATTTTGCCACGTGTCTCCCATCCTATACTTGTACATCTAGAATGTCTCATCGTACATGAAAAGACCTTCGTGCTCTTTCAATCCTGAGTCTTAGTTTTACAAGAAGCTCTCCGTCCTTGAGCATTACTATTTCTTACGAATACCTTTCTAGTATTTTGCTAGCTTAGTGAGTTCTTTAATAAGACAATGTCAGAGGGCTACAATTACTAAACAGTTACATGTTAATTAATAACACTGCTCATTATTAATTGTGTTTGTGGATTTTAGAATTGAAAGTCAGGCTTGCTGATTATGAAATCTCTGACTCACATTTTCCTCTCTTGAGTATATGAATACATTACTCCTATTTCCTCATCTCCCTGAGTGCTGCTGTTGAAACATTTGGCGATGTGATTTTCTTTCCTTATAAGTATCTTGATTCCTACCCTGCCCTCACAGGCTACAGATTATTTTTCCCTCTTTCTATAAAAGCCCAACACTTTTACTACATTCCTAGCTGCTATTATCTGTATGTGGTAATCTCTTAATATATAGTCTCAGACATAATTTTTTTAGTGCTAGGACATTTTTGGTCATTCCTCATATTGATAAGATAGATTTACTTTATTGTTTGCAAATTTCTTTCGAATTGTTATTTTTTATTTTTAAGGGATTATCTAGTTTGTTTATTTACTCTCCTCTTATGTTTAATCCAGGCTCTGTTTGAAAATACTCATTTATCTCTGGTCATTTCCTGACTTCTGTACATTCGAGGTTTTCGAACTTGGGGCTCACACTATCCCAGCAGGGCTTACAGTGCCTTCCTGGTGTCCTCTGCTTCCCAGCTGTGATTCCGACCCTGCTCGGGCCATTCTTCCTGCCATCCTTTCCTCTGGACAGGCCCTCATCCATCCCCGTTCACTTTCATCTCTGGAACGCCCTTGATCTCTTGGCTTTTCCTTGCCTTTCGCTTTGGGAGGACCCTGCCCTGCTGGTCTCCCTGCTGCAGGGCTGGGCTTCCTCTTCTGCGACCTGCAGTCTTACCCTAAAGGGGGCTCTGGAGGTCTGCTGGGAGATTTAATAAGGTGCAGACGAGCCCATGCTCTTCAGCCCTTCCTGCCGTCTCCTGGTTCACCCCACACACCACTAGCCTCACGTGTCTCTCACGTTGTTGGGTCAGGCTTGCTAAGTGAGGACATAGGGGCTACTTCCAGCTTCTGCTGAATAATCGGGTGCTTAGATCTGTCTGCTCCTTCTCAGCTCTCCTTTGTACACTTCCACACAGACACTGAGACTCGGGAAGAGACTATTGCAGATTTGTCCCCTCCGCTTGCAACATGAGGTATGTGGGTCTAATGTGCAGCCTCTCTGTGTTGTAAATTTTATCCGTGTCTTCGGTTTGATGATCTGTTTACTCTGCTGATACGTAGATTTTAAGAAACTCAGAGCTTAAGCCCCTGGTTCTTTAATCTCAGTCTAGAAGCAAGATCCTCATGGGTGGGATTTAAAACTAGTAATTAATGACTTTTTTCTGTTTTTACTTTTGTAGTTAATTCAATTCAGTGGGTGCTTCCCAGTCTGGCACTGTGCACAAAAGCCTATTAGTAACCAAGCAATTTTACTTCTCAGCATTCATCCAAGGAACGTAATTATCTAAGACCACAGTGATATTTGGCAAGAATTTTTACTGGAGGGGATTTAAAATTGCAAAAATTAAGAACCAGTACATATTAGGATTAGAGCTGGTTGGTCTAAAAATAAAGGAATATAACACTATCCACCTATCAAGACTCTGATACAGAAACATACTCAGAAGTAAAAGGAAGTAAGGAGTAAATATTTAGAAACAGGCTGCACACTAAAACCCTCAGAGCTTACAGATCTGGATAAAGACACATCTATGTGTGCAGGCATGAAACTAAAGGTAATGGAAATACCGCAGTCATTGGTCAGGATGGTAGAACTTTACTAATTTATTCGCACTGTTAGCGTACAGGTCTTTTATAAATGTGGATACAGAGCGGACTCATGGTTACTAACCACTGACACAGAAGGAACGACTGCCAAAATTTTAGGCAGGCCACAGCTAGGAGTGCATTTACAAAAAGTGTTTTTCTTTTCTTTTTACTTCAGTAACTTGGTTTATTTGAAATCACTGAAGAGTTACAGCTTTGGGAACTTCTGATTTTGATCTGGGGTGTGGAATTTCCCATCACTCAGCAAAGTCTATGACTTTCTGTTAAGTTTTTGGAGTTACAAGTCCAAAAAGAAATAGAATTCTCTAATGCATAGGTAAAACAAACAAACAAACAACCCCAGGAAAATGAAGCCTTCACTCTTTTCTGTCATGTGTCATTGGTTTTTAATGAACTGTTTAAGCTTATTGAGTGACAAAGGCAATCCAGATGTTTAATGGTCCAATAAAGTAATTAATTGGGACTTGTGGTTTAACAATGTTTTGCCTATCAGCCCCCATGCCACAATTTCAAATATGTTGGATTGTTTAGTTGAACTAAGGGTACCCAGTTAACCCCTTATCAACAACTAATGATAATGAAATTTTTTTATTTACCAGTTTTGTTAATCTATAGATTCATATGAATTTGGGATTTTAAACTTTGTAAATGTCCCCATTCCTACAGTAATTATTAATGTTTATTAATACTCATATCTTGTCCATGCGATCAGAGATCTTTTTCTTTCATCTTTTCTTTTCCATTGATCTAACTCAGGTGTATATTTTCTGTCTTTTGGAATCTTCAACTTGTCTCACCTTGTTTTCATTCTTTGAAAATGTTCTTGTTGGGGATTTTCTAGATTCAAACTGTTTGATGGATCACTGTGTCTCCTACAGTACTGCACAGTCAAAACGCTGCTGAGAGAGAGGCAGGCTAGTGGGTAACAGAAAGCAGAAGAGTACGGAGGTTCTGGGACGAGAGTGCTGGAGTCTCACAAGCAGTTCATCTGCCAGCCAAATAGCTGTAAGTGGTTCCCTCTGCCGGGAAAGTAGAACTCCCAGTCCAGAGGAAAGCAGCTGCTGTCTTGTCCCGCCCACCTCTTCCCATGTGTCTCGTCCCCGTCTGATGACCGCTTCCACACGGGCTCAGACCTCATTCCTCTGTGTCCCCGATCACAATGCACACACACACTTTTGGATCACACCTGATCGTTTCTCAGCACTTAAACCAGTTTTCTTCTTTTGTGACAAATTTCCTGGCATCTTATTGTCTTCTCCAGATGATGAGTTATACTCTGAGCCATTCTCTTATTGTTCCCATTTGTTACTCAATATGCATCCGCTGTCACTGCATAGCAATCATGCACTGATGTGAGCTTCTGAGGGCAGTGCAGAGGCTTCTTGGGGAAAGGACTCTGGGTCTTTGCCTGTGGGTCCCTAACATCTCTCTTAGTGCCAAGTTCATGTTTAACGAGCACACCTGAATCAATGAATTCTGCTCTTTGATTTTCTCATCAGAAAAATCAATAACATTAATTCTTTTTAAAACTAGACTCTGGTATTCAGCTCAGCAAAAACACATGGTAACCATCGCTCTAATGTACACCTTTGGTGTCTGCTGGTCATGCTCTTGAAAAGCATCTGTAGATGGTATGTTTAGTGCCTAATGAGCTTGGGGATTGTGTGTCGAGCCAGAATGCAGAGTTCGAGCTTACTGGGAGAATTTTATGAGCTGTACTGCAGTTAAAAGTTAGTGGAAACCCTGGTCCAATCCACTTGGAAGGATGAATTGGATTTTGGAAAGACAATTGACCTTTTTTGCCTTTTTCATAGAAATCAACAACACCACTTTGTCAAGGTGCAGTCGGAGGCCCTGTGCAGTGCTCCGTGTAAGGACCAGCACAGCGCCGGCACTGCACGCGCGCTCACCTCCCTCACCAGCCAGGGACGTGGCTTCCTCTCCCCTCCAGTTCTTGGCCTTGCAGCCGAGTAGCAGCCGCACTGAGAACATCCCCAGCAATCAGAGTCTACAGATACGTCCTTGACATCATGTTCACTGCGCGATTTTCCTTGGATCCAGGCCAGTTGTCAGCATTTTAAAAAGTTTTAAGGAATTTCAAAGTACTCCTCCACCTGAGTACCATTTGCAGTGAAACCTAATTTCAGTGCAAGAGCTTCAGTCCCCATGGAATTCCAGATGTGTTCTTTGGGTGCAAAAATCCCGGTGAGGACACCACGGGGTTTGGGAGTAACTTTTACAGCAAAGGTTAGCACTGCTTGTGCACAGGAGAGAGCGTGATGCAGCCGTGACAGCTGGCGGGATGACACCTGCTGAACCTGGACAGGCTGGGATGGGTCAGGACCCGAAGCAAGATGGTTTGCTGATTTCTGGACTCGTAGTTAGAGTGGCCTGGTGAGAACCTTCCAGTGGAGGAACATGCAGGAGGGAACTGCCAGCTTTTTCCACCTGGCAAATTACTGGAGGGAGAATAACTGAAAACTCATATACGTGGAATATGTCTCATTAACTGAAGTAATCTACCTCAGTCTTCACTGGACGGACCTTTTTTGCTCCTGGAAATTCATGAGGAGCATTTGGGCAATAAATAACAAATCTTTATGAAGCAAACAGAGACACAAAACAGCTGCCAGCTGTTTTTATGCAAGAGCAGGGCAGCCAGGTGCTGAGCAGATGCAATCAGAGCCCCGAATTTAGTTAGTTTAACACAATTTAATGTTGTCCCGTCTCATGGTCGCATTACCTGACCAGCCTACTGGTATGAAAACGCCTCGAATTCATCACCACGTACACAGAAGTGTAGCACGTATTGAGGGGAACCGTGCACAGCCAGGATATTTCTGCCAGGACTTCCCGTTCCCATCTGGAAGCCAGGATTTCTTTAGTAATGTGCGTCTGTGTGGGTGCGCAGCACATGTGACTGGCGTGTCACTGCGACTCACCCTCCAAAGCTGGCCTCAACCACCGCGGATGCCGGGCTCTCTTAGTGTGACTGTTCTGTGCTGTTTCTCACTCCCATGCTCCATAGATGCTATTTCAATTCATTCTCACCCTAAATGCATCTAAAAAAATATCTGTTGTCAAACATGAATATGAGATGGAAAAGTGTATTAGATGCCAGGTATATGTCTTCATTCCAGTGTGTTGCAACTACCACGAGGAGCAATTCAACTCTCCGCACATTCACATAAATAACCTTAGAAGAACTCTATTCCAGGGCATTGCTTTGTGGTAGCTTGATGGACCTCTTCAGCATGCCCGGGTACCTTGTGAGGGCTACTCAGCTTTGCAGAAAACAAACCATTAGTCAGCTGTAGTTTATCTGACATTCTCAATCACGTTCACTCCCCAGCTATACCATCTGGTTAGAATTAAGCTGTTTCTGTACCCCTTGATAATTGTGTTGTCCATCTCTTTGAAGATCACATATTTTTTCCAGACTCAAAGTCAACCACAAAAGCATTAAACTTCTCTGCTTTAAAAAAAACAAACCGTGAACTACGCACAGGACACACTGTTCCCTTCCTGGCATTTGGAGGCCTCACACTCTGAGCCATTTACAAGGCCCGTGTCAGTGCCCTTCACAAATCAAATCAAATGTAATGTTTAATCAAACTAGAGAATTAATTAAGCAGAGAGATTACAGTTCTCCTTTGTGTTCTGCTGAGAGTGCAGGAGTAGGTAGCTGCCATTTGTCTTACAATCTGTCTCTTGACTGTATAGTTTCCCAGATTTCACATCAGTATTAATACAGTTATTTAATTTGGAACCTAAAATACTTCTCAAAGACAGCCTGTCCCTCATTTTACAGTGAGGACATTGAGATCCTCTACAAGCAGACTTTGGAGATGGGAAGGGATTTAAGGGCTGGGTAAGGAGACTGCAAGTGACCAAAATATGTCAAATGCATGTGTCAATATCATTATTCTGTATTTGGAAACGTATCCCAATGAAAGAAAACAATTGCGGCAGTGCTGGCAAAGGCAAATCACATCTCCTGAGCTCTATTCAAGGTTAGGGTTAAGCTCTGGGAAGTTACTGATGAGAAAACCATCCAATCATTTTAAAGAGAGTACACTGAATACATATATCAGGGGAAGATTCATAGTCACGATTTTTTTAAACACGTGTTTTTTCTTAAACTATGAAACGTACACAGATTCACATGTTTTATATGTATACCTATTTCTACATGCATGCTTATATGTCATGACCCATGATTGTTTTAAAATTTCCAGCATTAAAAAGTAATGAGGAAAATTTTCAAATACCGATGCCCAGCATATTGCAGTGATTTTGCCTCAAGTTTTGGGTGAACTCGTTAATGTTCATTTTGCCCTCTCTCAATTCTGGTGCAGCTAACCATGGGCTATATGTTAATTCTATGTGCATAGTTTTAAAAAGTTCCTCTTTTATTTGAATTGCTGGCAAGTCTGTGATTCCAAGTAACACTCGCGTACTACCAGACAGTAAACCCTGTCCTCGGGCACTGAATACTGGCCATGCACAGGCAAAGAGCGGAGTATCTTAGGCTCTTGTGAGCCTAGTATTGCTGAGTGTGAGATGTGAACTCAAGAGATCCAGGAAAACACTTGATGACAACTAAGTCACACAGCATTTGGGGACAATATCTTGACCTTATTCTTTCCTCTGGAACTTTAAATTCCAAGGTAAGAAGGAGAGGTGGGCCAGGTTTTATAAACCCAGTAACAAATTTGCTCCTTTTATGATTACTATGTACATGGTGCCAGGTTTTAAAGAATTTTTCCAAAATTTAGTTCTGGTTCTTCTTATCCTATATAAAAATTTTTTAAAGTCTGTTTTTAAGTTTTAGGGATGATTAGAGGGAAAAATAGAGGCAAAGCGCTAACCTACAGCAGAATGGGGTCTGGATTTAAGAACTGATGAAACCAAAAGTTGTTCAAGTCTGAATATTTTTATTTGTTCTCAACACAGTCAAGAGCCAAGTAGTGGGTGATGAATGTACAAGTCGTGGGCCATAACTCCTCATAGCTTTGCTCATGGAATTTGCCAAGCATTGTTTAGTGTCTTACACAAAGGATGCCCTTTAAGCACAAGGTATTCTCATGATTGGTGATGCGCTGGACCTTTGCTGCCCGCAGTGTCCAGCCCCACGGAGTGTCCATCCACCAAACCCTCGAAGAGGGAAGACTGTCACTCAGCAGCCACAACCTTTATCCGTGGGGTCACCTTCCCAGTCTTTGACTTGAGGACTGGACCAACCCTGAAACACTACACGCATCTATCTGTGTTCTTCAAGAATTATATTTTATTGTTTTTATTAGAATCCTTTGGCTTGATCTGTTTCTTACTTTGAATTCTTCTAGAACATTTCATTTGCAACTGAAGCCACTATCTTTTATTTGAAGTTAAAATCCTGCTCCTGTGGGCTGAAAGAGCGAGGTCTTTGCTCGAGGACTTTTTACACCGGTGATGGAACTCGTGTTTAGAGATCCTACATTGCTGTCATCAGGCCCTGTCTTTTGCAGACAGGTTTAATTCTCCCTCCCTGCTGCCTCAGATGATTCCTTTTACTGTGGACTTCTGCGGAGGTCAGCCACCTGTGCACCTGTGGGAGGGGAAGTCACAGCTCACAGGGGTGCTGGCAGCATGGAAGCGACAAGCCAGGCCTCCAGGGGCAGGGTTGCCTGGACATAGGGCTAAGGGCAGCCTGAAACAGGGCACCCATAAAGTAAATGTTGACAAACCTTTCACGTGGTCATGAGGCCTATTCATAGTTCATAGAAAACAAAACATGCCAGAAATAAGATTTCTAAAGACACTGTAGGCCCAAATGCCAAAATAGGTTTGGAGGTGAGAAACCTTGTGTGTTTAAATGTCTCCAAATAATATAGCACATGTGGGCCTGAGCAAGCTCTGCACATGCACCACCCACGGCTGTCACCAGAGATGGACTCTGTGGCTCCGCTTTCCAAGGAGAGTTAGTAACGTTAGCAGCTCTGGCAGTGTCTGGAGCCTGAGAACAACTTAAGAGATGCTCACATTGAGTGTTGGAGAGAAGAAAAGAAGGGGGAGCCTCGAATTTCGGCTGAGGGGTTCATGTGCAAGCTCTAGGGAGATCATGGAGGTTGCGTTCTTGCCACACGACTTGAAGGAATAGAAAGAAAAGACTCTTTCATTGCCAGGCTGTGAGTCATCTGGAGCCTATCACATCTGAAGAGTCTCAGTAAAGAAATTTCAGCCACCTGGACTGTCCTCTCCCCGAGGTCCAGAGAGCACCATGTGGCATTGGGATGAATTCACTCTGGAATCCACACTTCCCTGCCCTTCACCTGTGGGCATGTCAAAGCGCCAGGTCACTGCAGAGACGCACACCATGGAAAAAGACAGCTGAAGGCTTTGATTCCCTGGTGGCTTTGGACAGTACTGAAATCCTAAAGTATATGACGATTCTCAGAAGATTTTGATATTGTTGATCAGTGTTTTATTCCCAAATACATAATGAACTCTGTATATTCATTCTCATTTGGCCTACTTGGATATCTGTCATATATGTATCCTACGTGGCATCGTCTATGGTATTGTGTACACAAGTGTAATATATTAAGATTATACTTAATTTATGTTTTGATCATGCCATAATAAACCCTGCTTTCATCTGTTTACTTTGGACTTTCAGTTTGGTTCATAAGAGCAGCCGCTTTGGGGGAATCGCCCACACTAGGGGCTGATGCAGCCTCTCCTCAGCTGGTGAGCTCCTGAGTGGTTCACTCAGTCTTCCTAAGCCCCCAAACTTTAAACTATTAAACTGGAATACAATGATCCTTACCAATCGATTACTGTGAAAACCAAGTGTAATAGTTTATAAACGGCACTTAGCACATGCTAAGCACTCACCAAATGGGAGGTATTACTCAATGGTATATGAATTACCATTAGCTTAAGGTACCGGCCCACATCTCCAGGCTACTAAAATAAAACAAAAAGAAACCCATCATAATAATTTGTTTAAAACCCACATATGCATTGTTTACTGTGCTGCAGACACTGCTGTAACAGTTCCACATGCATGCGAGCCCCGTGAATCCCTGGCACCGCCCTCTGGTGTGGGAACCCCGCCTCTGGCCTCTGCAGTGAAGGCAGGAGGTCAGGCCACCTGTGTTTCTTTCACAGCAGGATTCTTCCCTGGCACTGTTTATGAAATGGTGTTCTTTATGGTCTTGAGCTATTTTTAATTTTGGATGTGAGTTAAAGAAAAAGAGAGGGAATTTTTTTCTTAAAAATATATTATTTGATTTTTTGCCTTTTCCAAATTTATTGAGAAAGAGTATAAAACCCAAATGCTAACAACCTTTGGTCTGTAAGTTTGTTATGACTCCTATCGGGAGCCAGAGTCATTGCGCCAATTAAATCAATCTTGGTTTTGCTTCAGCAGCAAAGTGATGGCCAAACGCACCTGCTGGACCCGATTCTGCTGGAATGCAGCTGCCGTGCTCTGGAGACAGGTCTGCATTACAGCCGGCCAGCTCCCCTCTGGGGACCATCAGTGCCATTAGCACTACCCTCCTTTGCAGGGCTCCCGGGAGACACAGCCATCGAGGCCTTCTGCTTGCTGGCAGGGTGTAGCTCTCGGATTGGCTAAGGATGTGATACTGGTTATTATTTGAGTTGCTCTGTGAATTGGATTTCAAGTATTTGTTTTTATGCCTTGTTAAAAATAGTTTTCTGTGACTTAGATATCCTGTGTCTAATGATAGACTGTATGTCTTCCAAAATTTCCAATGTGGCTTACAATGAAACTTGCAAAAACTTCAAGTTTTGCAGCTGAATCTATAATGTTTAATTGTGTGACACAAACGCATTTTTTAAAAAGTCACATCTATCTCACCATATGGTATGGGGTGCCTTCAGTCTCCCACAGTTAGTCACTAACTGCCTATAAAAGACCATCATGCAAGACATGTTTTGCCTATGCATAATCCTTACTCGGTTGGGTTTTTGGGTTTGTTTGAAATGCCACCTGAGTCTTCTTAATGTCTTCTCATTAACTGTGTCTATTTAAGTTGCAGGACAGGAGTGGTTTGTATTGTTTATTATGCACTGGGACTCACGCGCTCCCTGCTCATTTCAGAAAATAAAGTTGCAACAGATCAGGTCCAATAAGGAGAGGCCTGACCCAAGCAACACAAAGGGCAGCATCCAGGGAAGGGAAGGGACGGGACGGGAAGGGAAGGGAAGGGAAGGGAAGGGAAGGGAAGGGAAGGCAGGAAACCCACGAGGGAAGCCAGGGACAGGTCCACTTGGTGACAGTAGATCAGGTGACAAATACAGGCCCCTTCAAAGAATAATCCCAAGTACACATCGTCTGTGACAGTATCCTAGTTCCTGCTTCCTCACCTTTTTGCTTCAAACTCAAAATAATTTTCTTTCCTGAAAATATCCATAGCCACCCAATAATAATTGCAATAACAGTGTCAATTTGAGTGTCTGATATGCATATCAACAATTTTATTCAAACAAATGATTTTACTTTATTCTTAATAACTACAAGTCTCAAATTACAGGATCTGAAATATAGGAAATGTTTAGTAAATGATTGGTGAAAGAAAAAAGAGCAAATAATATGAAATATTGAGATGCCTCCTTTCTACATGGCCTTATTTTTCCATTTTATTCTGATAGCCATTTCAAACATATAAATTGGTTTTTCCTTCTTTCTGCATCCTTTAATATTGCCTTCCTCCATGTTATTCTAGAATTATTGTCTCTTTGTGATTTGTGTCTCATTAAAATGTGTAGGTTCTAGAGGTGTAGTGGTAACTTCTGCAGAAGCTTTGAGAGTTCTGATCCCTCTGTCCCAACTGAAATGACCAAACCTAGCACACTTCATACCTCCTGGAATAGTGATACCCATGGTTACTAAACGGAAGCATTTCTCCCTGCACAGCCCAGCGCTGCTCATTTCATGGCTGTTTTCATAAACTTCAGCCTGAAAAGAAAACTGGATCTAGGGCCCCCATGAGAGAGGACTGGAGTTCAAGGGGTCTGAATGGTGGGACATTATCTAAGCTCATAACTGAAGACTCAGAGCTTCCAGAAACCCAAGTGAAGCAGATGACAAACTCCTGCTGTATTTCAAGGAATAAATTACCAACAGGTTAGGTCTAGAAGAGGACTGAAGAAATTCAAGAGTAAGCCTGGAGTTGGATTGTTTGCCGTGAACCCTGCAGTATTGTTAAGGGCTGACGTCCTCCATAAAGGTTATGCTTCTTGGACAGCAAACATGAAGAGAGAACGCTCTGAAGTTGCAAAGGCATCCAAGTGCTGAGATCAGTGAGATCATCAGCATTGCAAGGATTAAAACACCAGCTCCAGAGGGAGTAAGACCGAAGAGCTTTAATTATATCTGGTAGATTTCAAAAGATCTCCATTTCTATCAGAAAATGTAATTCCCTTAATTTCAGGGTAAAATTAATGAGGTTGATACAATGGATAATGTATCTGGTCCCACATCTGCTAATGCGCTGCCTTTAAAGTCAAATAGCAACTGCAGAAAGCTCAGCACTGCAAACTGGAGAGCGTTGGTAGCTTTCCCCAGACACGCCCGTGTCGCCCTTCTACCCGGCTGACCACAGCAACGTGTGACCTCACGAGGGCCCTTTACAAATATGTCTCCAAAATCTTCAGAAAGGGCATTGCCTTCAATCCAGCAAGTTGTGCTTCTGATGTTATAGCCTAAACATAACTATGCGCACATGTCTTAGTCACTTTTCACTCATCGCTGAGACAAAACACCTGATGCCCAAAGTTGGGAAAGGAAAGGTGTATTTCTTACAGTTTTTGGAGGTTTCAGTCCATACTCAGTTGGTTCCAAGGCAGGGTGGCATGGCGGGGCCGCAGTTCATGGTGGCTGCAAACAGCAAGGTGGAAACCCACAAGAGAGAGTGACACCCCTTCTTCCTGCCATTACATCACATCCTGGCTCCACCCCCCTAGGCCGGTGTAGCACTCATACCCCCAATCCAAGCACTAGACAATGAACCAATCACAAATGCATAATGCAAAGGCATGAGACTTGGGGCCACTGACATAAACCATGACATTCTACCCCTGGCCCCCAAAGACTCATGTACAATCTTTATACAAAAGACATTTAGTTCATCTCCAAGAGTTGCCAAAGTCCTAACATTTTCAGCATTGCTGAGAAGTCCAAGTCCCAAGTCTCCTCCAATACCTATGGCAAACTCTTAACTGTAACCCCCTGTACAAGTGAAACAAGGTTAAACATTTCTGAAATACAAAGGCATAAAATAAACATTACCATTCCAAAAGTTACAAACGGGGGAATATAAAGTATTGGAAACAGAGCAAGTCCAAACCCCAGCAGGGCTAACATTAAGTCCTAGAGTTCCATGCTCAGCATTTGAAGCAATCTGGTTGCAAGCTCCAAAAGGCTTGGGTGATTCTACCCCATGGCACTTCCAGGGATTTAAGCCCCAGCAGCTTTTCTCTTAAACCTTCTCTGCTCAGTTTTTGCAGCTTTCCTTGGGTGATCCACATTCTTGGCTTTTCCAAACTTCTGGGGTCTCCTTTGGCTTCACCCTTACATCTTTACAAATTGCCCTCTCAGGGGCACACTGCTTGGTCTCCCAGGCCCTTTGCAATGGATATGGAAGCCTTCTTACCCTCAGAATTTATGCATTTTCCTTGTACCTAAAATCAGCACCATGTAGATGCCACCAAGGCCTGCTGCCAGCTGGAGCAGTAGCCAGGCTTTTCTCTCTCTTGGCTGTAGGGGTCGATTGCCTGAAATAAACCATGACAGCACATAATGTTTCCAAGAATTGTGATTATAATCCTATTTTTAATAATTAAAATAGAAACTGGTACAAGCTACCTGTCAGAGTTGGAAAGTTTCTCCTCTGTGGACAGGGCCAGGTTCTCAGGATGCAAGGATTCCCAGAAGTCGCTTTCCAGCAGAGGGGATGCAAGTACCTGACTCTGTGGAAGAATGATCCCACATAAACAGCACACAGTAGGGTGATTTAGTCTGTACAGTGGCAGTCCACCACGCAAACCTCACGCGGAGCCCTGTGAGCCAAATGTCACAGATCGTAGCCCAGAGTCTGGTGGCTGCTCTGAATGTCATCCAACTGAGGACTTGGAGCCTTGTGTCCAGATTTCTAGCTGAGGCATTGTTTCCAAGACCGGGAGGGTAAAGACAGCAAAAGGTGACTGGGCATCTCTAGGGACAGACGTGTGGCACTGGCTGGGTTTCAGTCACACTGGCTGCGTCTTAGCAGCTGTGTGTTCTGGGACCAGGTCACAAGTAGTCGACTGCATTCCTTCCTAGACTGGAATCTTATTCTCTTGCAAAATGTGTAGAAGGATGCCCGCCTTTGTTTTTAAGAACCGAGAGGAGCTCCTCTGCCTGCTTCTCAGTGCACGTCTCATCCCATGTCACTGCCTTAGTGGTAAAATTTGTTCATCTCGTGCTCCTCTCCTTGTCCCCCCGTCGGAGTGGCTGGAGCTCAGCCTTCCCCTCTTGGTTCCCTAGCAGAGTGAGTCGCACCACGGTCTGGTTCTGGTCCTGAGCCGGTGGGCAGCACTAGCTTGCACCCTCGCATCTCACAGGACCTCTCAAACGGCTCCACGTCTCACATCAGTGGCTAAACCTCAGTCACATCAGGGCCCTCGCATGGAAGTGCTTGGTTCTGCTTCTGCTCGTGGCTCTGGAATCCTACAGGATTGGGGCTCTCCTGGGCCAGGTGTTTCATTTTCACTCTGCTCAGGGATCTGCATGCTGAGTCCTGTCACTACCAGGGAGGGCGCCCCACACCTCAGGCACCCACTGCCCTGCCCTGCCTGTGCTTCCTCCTGGAGACACTCAGTCTTGTTCCAAGCACCGACTCCAGGCCTGACCTATACTCCTTTGGGATACTGCATGCCCCAGGAAGACATCAATCCTGCTGTTTCTCCACCGCTCCACATTGTCTCTTCAGCAGGCCTCACTCCCCACTGCCTGGAGTTGTCCGTGCCCTGCCTCACCAGTGGCTTGATAAGCCAGAAGAAAGGGAGTGAGACAAATGAGCATTTAAATATCTCACCAACAGCTTGCAAATGTCCTAACTTTTCCATTCAGTTCAGGTTTTGGTCGTGGGTAGTAATTCGATGCAGATGGAGTAACACTAAGAGACTGTAGAGAAAGCAGGTGGAAACCTGGGGAAACACTTGAACCTTTTGTCTTTTCCTTCACTTCCTTTCCTGGATTGTCTTACCATTTCTAAGGAGAGGAAAGGGGAAAATGCAAAGCTTTCCTGCTATTCTTGGAATAAAAAGAAGACTAAGGGTTTTTTGTGTTTGTTTGTTTTACTCTTTATGCCCCATCATTGACTACAAAAATGACCCATCTTAGGTGATCAATTTCTTATCCAGAAGCAACTGCAGGCTTAAGTTTTCCTTCATCGTCTTCATCTTCTCTCATTGTTTTCTTCCTCTTTCTCCTCTTTATGTTTTCCATATGTCTGTCTCTATTTTTCTCTCTCACTCAATAGTGTAGTGGCAAGAAATAAAACCTGTAAATGTTATAGAAGAGAAATTTTGTAGTATCTCTCAAATGTGCACTATCCAAAACCTTAACCATCTTTTTACAAATAAAATAAAAATTCTGAATCTTTCATAATTTGTCTACATTTCCTGACTTTGGCACAATTAGTTGATGACTTACCTTTTAGGAGTCTTTGTGGCCAGACGTCACACTGTGATTCCAATCGTGTGACCACATGGTTCGCACAGGACCCTGTGGATGCCCTGCCATGCCAGTCCTGTCATCTGGCTGGCACAAGGGCATTGGCAGCGGCTGGCTCAGTACCACTCAGCACTAACCCTTCATCCCATCAGCTTCTTCGGAGACTCCTTACATCATCTCTAAATTATTAGTGACTAATAATGGTCCTTCACTATTTTCCAGGTGGAATTGTATGAAACTCTGGCCAGGACCCCTAGATGTCTGAAACATTCCTGACCTGAGACTTCCTTTCAGTTCAGTTAGGTTGGGGAATTATGGTTTGTAGCACGCTTGCCAACTCTTTCCAGAGATTGGGATCCAAGGCTCTGTAGCTACTGCACACCTTTGTTTAGTTTAAATTTGGCCCTCTCTGGCTATCACCAAGTTTTCATTTGGAGCAGGAAAGTAGGATACTATATTTTCCTTACTTGCAAATCCTAAGTGAAGAGACGAAGCACAAAGACAGTGTCATATTCTTGGAAACCCTGCTGTAGATTACAAGGGACTTCCAGGGTTAAAGCACGCACAGGACGACAAGCTCACAAACAAGGTTTATTAGAGGGAAAGCAGTAGCATCTTACAGCAGCAAACGAGCACACGCCTTCAATCTTACAGCATGAGCTAGTAAATGTCTCCATTTTTCTAGGACTTTATTGTTGCTTGTGTGAAGTTATTTATTTGTGTATTTTTCATTTCTTGCTTCACACATAAGAATTTGATACTTAAAATGGCAATTGAAGATCTACTCAGAGTTGTTTTCATTCTATTTGGCCATGGCAAAATAATCCTTTCAAGAACCACTAACTTTACTTTTAAGTTAGAGATCTATATCTATTGTCTTTGTAATGTTTTGTGCACTCTTATTTTAAATTTTGGCAGTATGTAGTAGAAAAATATAGTATAGTATATAAGTGCTCCCGTTTTTGTCTAAGAGTAAGATTACCTTCTGAAAAACACGGTATGTGGTATGCTGATGAATGCCCCATATATAAAATTACACACACACACACACACACACATATTTGCGCTAAATGAAGATTGTGAAAGTTGACAAAAGTGGCGAGATGCAGTATTTTGGCTTTAAATATACTAGTCGTATTTATTGACTAGCTACTACTTGCTTGACATAGAATTACATTTTTCACATCTCTCATTTATGCTAACACAAATCTTACGAGGCTAATGTTGCATCTTCCACTTATAAATGGAGGATTTGAGGCTGAGGTGAAAAACTTATTTACAATCAGTAGATGTGGAAACCAGAATTGGAGCCCAAGCAAGGGTAACTTCTAATTCCCGTGTGCCTCGTTCTGCTCCAGGAGAGCCACGCTGGAAATATAGATGCTGTGACCACTTGAATACTATTTCCAGAATTTTATTTAACCACCTGATTAATTTTGGCAGCAAACATCTCCATGCACCTGGGAAGGAAATTACTTTGATCAACCAAAGTCTAATTACCTTGGTTATATTTTTACTAGTTTAGACATATTTAACAGATGTTATTCAAAAGTCATGTAAAATATACTCAATATTTTAATCATCGTTTTTAAATCCCATAATCAGATAAAATAGTTGGTATTTATGTTGAATGCTCCTCTTGGTCATGGGGAGATTTAAGCTTCTGATGCTTTTTTCTGAGCAGGTAAGGTCTCACTTTGAAGCTAGCCTGGTCACTGCTGGGCTTCAGACATCTGTCACATGGGAAAGGACCACTGGACCCTTCCGTGGTGGCCAACAGGACGTACCTCACAAGCACAAGCCAGGGGCAGGACATTCTTGGCAGAGGAGGGGTGGGCAGAGCCTGGCTTCTCCAACTGGGAGTTCTCTTTGGGCCAAGTCTCAGTAGGATTGTGGTATAGGTTTTAGATAGGCGAGGAACTAAATACTGGGTGGAGAGGATGGTTTCATTGAAAATTAATAAAGAACACTTTGAAATTCTGGGACCAATGGTGGCAGGAGTACAGCACAAACCTTAGTAATGAGCATCTCACCCCATTTCTCTTCAGCACAACTCTCCACGCCCACACTCACACCTTTGTGTCCAGGAAACCAGGGCACTGAATGCTCCCGGACTGTGAAAGCCTCTGTTTCCTAATGGAACATGGCAGCCATATCCAGTGATGCCACACCGATTCTTCTACCGCATCCTCTGAAGTACAGCTGCAAGAGTCACAGGCCTGGAGAGGCAGAGTCTAGGAAAAAGAAAGACCAGACACAAAGGAGCAAAGGAAGAGTGAGAGGAACCCCCAGACCCTCTAAACAGGCAGAAAGGGAGCTGCATGAGCTCACGGTGTGGCATCCTCTCGGGACTCCTTGGCTGGCTCAGTGGATACTTCAGGGTTCTTTCTTGGTCTGTGTATACACATTGGCATATAATGTTACACTGAATCCTAGATTAAATTAAATAACATTCCTCTTATGATATTTTCCTTTAAAAGTTAACAGTATGGCTTTGGGCTTTGGGGCTGTCTTTTTCTTTTGCTCTAATTTTTAAGTGCAGTCAGTATTTCTGAACATACCCCAGAGCACCAAATGCATTTCCAGCACATGCTGCAGCCCAAGCCTCACTTCCAGTGTAGAATTTCTGATCCATCCTATCTGAAAGGCGATTTTAGAAAATACAAATTTCAGCAGTTGAACATGAGCCAGGGCCCCACAGCTGGTTTTGGATCACACAGATTCATGTCCCGTTACTGTGGCTTGCTAGCAGGCAGGGTTTGGGGACATTTGCTAGATGCAAGGGCATCATTTTTCATGTCTGTGAGTGGCAGGGGCCATGTCTGTCAGATTACACCTCAGTACCAGGAAGGGTTACTCTTCTTGGTCACGAAGCTCAAGTGGAGCAAAGTAGTCCTGGTGGACACGATGACTGCCCAAAGGATGTGGTCATAAGAAAGGAAGGGCATCAGAATCCCGGAAGAGAGGAAGAGTGTCAGAATCCCGGAAGAGAGGAAGGGCGTCAGAATCCCAGAAGAGAGGAAGGGCGTCAGAATCCCGGAAGAGAGGAAGAGTGTCAGAATCCCGGAAGAGAGGAAGAGCGTCAGAATCCCAGAAGAGAGGAAGGGCATCAGAATCCGGGAAGAGAGGAAGAGTGTCAGAATCCCGGAAGAGAGGAAGAGCGTCAGAATCCCGGAAGAGAGGAAGAGCGTCAGAATCCCGGAAGAGAGGAAGAGTGTCAGAATCCCGGAAGAGAGGAAGAGTGTCAGGATTCCCTAGTGTTTAAGCATCCATTGTAAACTATTAGCTGTCGATAGGTTCCATCTAGTGCAATAAACCGATAGGTAGCTTCTAACCATTTGTTCATGTATAGAAGAGGTCAGCACAAACACTCAAAGCATGTCATTACAGCTCAGTATATATTCTAATCTTCCTTTTCCTTGTGAACAATTCCCATCCTTTTCCCCTTTCTGTAAGAAATGAATAGGCTATTAACTAATTTACTAGTACTTTCCTGGGTCAAAGTGGCTTGGAAAATATGTCTAAGGTGAACTTGCTCTGTCAGGTGTGCTAAAATATTTTCTGTGCAAATAAACTACCCTGTGCCTAAACAATTTCATCCATGCAGCTTGAAGTTGCTCCATAGGACAGAGATTTCCAGTCAGAGGGCTGTACAGCAATAGTAATTGCCTCAAGAAGACTGAGCTCGCCAGAGCTGGGGGGCACTTTGTAGCAGGGGAGTAATCCTTGCTGTTACTCCGTGAAAAGACAAAGATACCTAGCAGTAGCACTGGCTCAGAGTCCAGTACGGCCCTCCAAAGCCTGGGCTCTTTCTGCATCTTCCTTACCTCCTTAATTGAATCAGCTTCCCCAGCCCCATACACAAACACCTTCTGCAGTCACCCTTGCTTGTTCTCTCACCCTTACCTGATCCTTTACTGTCTCCAAGTCAGCCTTGTCTAACTCTTGTGTACTGAAAGCTGCAGTTTTAAATCCTTTGGAGGTAGCTGAGTGTTAAGGAGTCAATGAGCCAGAAGAAAACATATTCATTTGAAAAGAAAAGATGTCTTGATATTTGAGACTTAAAAGATTTGGAGGCTTTAGTTGTGAACGTCAACATTAAATTTTTTAAAATGATGACATCTCAAAAGATCTACCCCCTCCTATTCAAGCGCATGTTGTCCTGTTTTAGTTGTCATAATTTAATATCATTTCCCAATGGTCCTTAAAAATCTAATGCTGAAAACTTTGGCATACAAGACAAGCTAAGCTTATTGACTACATTTGTATCCATAACCTTGAGGAATGTCAGCCCTCCCTGTGCAACTTCCCAAAACAGCGTCCTCCAGCCAAACATGGCTATTTTGATTGAACCAGGGTGATAAAGAGCAAATTCAGTGCCTTGCTGGTGACACAGGTGTGACACAGGGACCACCGCAGGGATGGTCAACAGGTGGAATCCGGGGGCCTTACCTGGAGAAAAGCGTGACTGTATTTTCCTATAGGACAGTCAAAGGCTTGAAAGTCATTTTTGCTCTGAAACATGACTCTTCCTTTGGGACCACAGATGCCCAGAAGGTAACTAAAAGGAGAACAAAGACTGAGTTTTTGCTTCACGTCCTTTGTTACTGTAAGTCTTGGATCAAATCTCTTCTCAGCTCTGCAGAGGGATGTGTTGATCACCGAGTGAGAGCAGCGTGGAAGGAGCTCGCAGAACGGGATTGCTTAGTCCTCAGCTCACAGAATCTTATTCCTCTTCAGGACTGGGGGCGCTAAGATAAAGGGTTTACAGGGTCACACAGCTACACCCAGAGGCCTCCAGCTGGTATTCTCAATCAGTGATTGCCTGGGTCCTGGACAGCAGGGGCCCACAGGCCTGAGACCGCCAAGGGCAACTCCAATCCTAGTCTAGAAACAAGGCCATCTCTCAGCTGGAAAGATTCCCTGAAGAACTGTGAAGCCAGCGCTGAGGTAAGGACCCACTGCATCCCTGCCTATCTGCCAATCCATGAAAGCTGGCCTCCTGTTATGAGTCGAAGTCCCAGCCCCTGCATCAGAGTGTGCCCTCCTTAGCTCCTCCCGTCGGAGTCCCTTTCTACCTCCCCGCTGACTTTTCAATTAAAGCTTTTGCTGTATGTTTGTGCTTTAGTTTTAATTTCCATTATTATTAAAATCAAAGATCCAGGCCGACTGGCAACCGTGGCTCCTGCCACATTGCCAGCACTGTGTAGTCCAGTATGGCGAGCAGCTACCATATCAGACAGTGCAGATATAGAGCATTTTCATTCATTGCACAGAATTTCTGCGGGACAGCAACCATCTGAGATTTCCCAACTACTGAATGCTGTCTTTGTCAAGGCAGTGCGTTTATGTCACTCATTCTTAAATTCTTCAGTGGGTTGAGAACATAAAACTAGACTCAAAGCCCTTGGTGTGCTGGTGGAGGTAGTGCAACCAAAGTTCAGTAAGCAGAGCTCTGACCAGCGCCATGCCTTTTGCCTGAAATTGCTGCTGATTTGTCTAAGTCTCACTGTCTTTCCTAG
>PVJX010011233.1:0-10032 GCA_004027295.1 Dolichotis patagonum | reverse complement strand
ATAAGTATGCTGACGCTGAGTATCATGCTTTCTTACCACTCATCTTCGGCACACAAGGAGAGCTGCTTTTCCCCCGGTGGATGTGAGACATAAATAATCCCCAAAATCAGTAATGGCTTAAATTAGACACAAAATTACTCCACAAAATTACTCTTCACTGTATCTCTGGACAATTCTCTGATTTATATACTTATTCTTAATATCTCTGTATGTAAATGAAAATGTAATACCTATTTTTGAGTTCATAAATTATTTATGTGTCCATATTTTTCAATTTATTGCTTTTACTGTATTTCTGCTTTGCTCACACCAAGATTATGGTTACATATTCAGAGATGCCTCTTTAAATGCAAAGAAAACACAAAAAGTCAAAGAAATGGATCATGAGATGCAATCTTCAGAGAAATAATTGGAGAATATATTATATTGTCAACATTTAGCCATTACAGTCAACTTTAATCATCAAAGCTGCCTTGGAGTCTTTAGTGCTTTAACATTAATTTCAAAATAATTTATTCTATCATTATACTGACTTTCATACTGATGTAAATGAACTTAATAAGATGAAACTCAAATGTACTGTTAAAACAGAAACAGAATAGAAATTGTAACCCAAATGGATACACTCCAAAGCAAAGAGGCTTCTTGGTGGCTTTTGCAGAGGAATTTTCATTTCCTTTAATCCATATCACAGACTTGCCATATCACCAATAGGGGAGATAAAATTTCTAATGATGTCTTTTTGTATTTAAATGATTACATTCAGCATTCATTTGTGTTTCAAATTGGTGGTTCTGAAAACACAGACAACATAGGGTTAAACTTAAGATTATTAAATTTACACACACACACAGCTCCATCCCCAGCCTTCATACTGCAGAGATTTTGCTGACTCCTCATTCTCATTTCTCAATTAAGAGCAAAATGATCTTTGTTTAATTTTAATTCCTGGAAGTTAGAAGTCATATTCAATTAGTTTTTGTCATTAAGTATAATCTGCATAGGTTACCTGGGAAATAATGACAAAAATTAAATGTGTTTATTTAACTCTTGAATCATAGATAAACATTTGTTGATGTTGCATCTTTCTAATTAAAATGATTAAAATGTAAAACTACACCCTGGAGTCCAAGGATGGGTGATGTGTTCATCTAATGCCAGTCTTTGCAAACTTTTTAGCCTCTTTATTCTTCTCTACCATGACAATTTTAACATTTAGCTTATTTTAACTATATAAAATAAAACACTAAACAAGTACAATATAATTTGGTTTTAAGACATAAAAATAGGATCATTAGATAAAAGTATATTATCTCTCAGTTTGGGCTAATGGAAATATTTCATGGCATTAAGTGAATACTTCAGTGAGGAGTATGAGTCATATAAGATGCAGCTATGACACAAACACTTAAAAATTTCCTTTTCTTATGATGTGTGATAAAAATACTTGAATAAAAAATTTATTACATGAAGAGACACAAAGTGACGAATCCCCTGAGCCCCTGGAACTGCTCCCCAGGGCTTCCAACACTCTTTTTATCACCCTTGCTACCTTCTGAAAGTACATATGTGCGCAGCAATAACTGTTACATAAAAATAATATGCTAACTCCTTGTCTACCTTGTTCACTGGATCTCACATCCTGTGATTACTGGCTGTTCCCCAAAGTCAAAACAACTATGAAAAATGAACATTTTGAATCTTTCATTGTTTCATGAAGCCAGGACAGTGTAACTAAAGAAAATCACCACAGAGTTCATGGAAAATTGCAGACAGAGGCAAGAGCAATGGGGTAAGCGTGCTCAAAGCGAGGAGGAGTATTTTGAAAGAGTGATGGCAATGTGTCTTTTGCCTAACTCACACACACACACACATACACACACACACTGGTATAACTATTATGCCCAGTTTGCTGTGCCATTTCCTAGATCAAGTTCACTTTTTCAAAGTGTGACGCAGTTGAGATACTAGTTTTGGTCACTAGTAACCAATCACTTCCATGTTCAGCGTCATTACATGAGAGTGCGACGTTTCCCCTGGTCATTGGCCTTCCTGGATGGTATGTACATACGCCTTTCCTGCCATTTCTGTAGCCATCATCCCAAAGATTGTGCTTGAGGGCTGTGTTTGTTTTACACTTATACTCATCTAAAAATTCCATGGATTACAATCATCTGTGGAACATTTGTCAGGTGCAAGTTGTCCTACGTTGCAGCTCCACAAACACATTTGCACATTTTCTTTATCCATTGTCTGTTGATGGACACACAAGTTGCTTCTAGGATTCAGCTCTTATGAATCATGCCGCTATAAACATGGGTGTGTGTTACAGTTTGCATCGAGATGTCCCCCAAAACTCCATGCAGTCATGGCTGGGAGTTTTTCAGAACTGCTGGATCCAGAGTGTGTGGCTGGTTCAGGGTACAGTGCTAGGGTTAAGGGTGAATGTTTACTAAATCGGTCCCCTGATTGGATTGGCACCACCCTAATCCCAGGAGCCTGGATACAATATAAGGGACAGAAAAAGGCTCATCTTCTTTCTTGCTTGCTTGCTCTTGGAGTCTTCTTCTCTGCATGAACTGTTTCTCCACTGGAGTGTCCCTCTGCCATGCCACCCTGCCTAGGAGCCAGCTGATTATGGACTGAAACCTTCACAAACTGTGAGCTAAATAAACATTTCCCCTTTAACTTTGGGTGTTGGGTATTTTGTCTCAGCAATGAGAGAAATGTAATTAAAACAGTATACTTGCATTGCTGTAACATGGTATTTTTAGCTCTTTGGGGAAGATATCTAAAAGCAAAGTAAAGGTTTGAGTGGAATTGTGGCATTTATTCTAATGGAATACTACTTAGATATAAAGGAAGACGAATTTGAGACATTTGTAGGCAAATGGATATACCTGAAAAAAAGAATATTTAGTGAAATAAAACAAACACACAAGCTTGAATACCATATAGTAACTCTCATTTGAGCAAGGGAAAACATAAGTAAGGTGCAAAATAAAGGCCTGATGGAAAGATACATGGAAATGGACTTTTTTCAAGTGGGAGGGTCCAAGAGACAGGAAGGGTGGGGATAATGGGACAGGAAAGTAGAAAGGGTTCTGACTTGTCACACATGTGCACCAAACAAACACAATAGACGTAAACACAAATCATACACATGAACTAAAAAAGACATAGAAACCTAGGAATGAAAATGGAGAAAGAGGAAGAAGGCAGGAAGGAGCATGACAGAGGGAGGGGGGTCAAAAGCAAATCAAAACATGTTACACACATGCACTTACCAAACGGAATGTAAACATCATGTGTGACAAACAGGTACTGCTAAAAACTCTTTAAAAAATAGAAAAGCTTTGAACAATAAAAGAACATTTACAAGGAACATCTGCCATAACGTAAGCTTCTTCTCTGCTGTTACCATCATTATCTCCTTTGTCCTGCAGAGGAATCTCTAATTACAGCCATGGGATATGAACACAATGAAAGACGCAACAAGAATGCGCCAGCACCGCCTTCGCTTCTGACCACCGTGTCTCCATCTGTGACAGCAAGGACACCGTTCGCGCGACTGCTGAAACTTCCTATGTATCAGTGCAAACGTTTTTTACATTGCTCTTTAAGGAGCTGGAATTTCCACGTGGGCACCTCTTACTCCGTCCTCAAGCACCAGGCTTTAGTTTGTGGCTCTCTGTTGTATGTGGGTCACTGGTCGCCGTGGACTAGAAGATTCCACACCCAGAAGAAGAGCAGCAGACCCTAGAAACAGGAGTGGGTGGAGCTTGCTGCCCCGCAGAAACCTCAATTTACACAGCTGTCTGCGCACAAGACCTCCTCCAGGGCTGAGCACAGCCTCCAGCGCTGCCGCTGCTTGGCGTAGCAGGGAAACGATGCTGGGGCGGGGAAGGATGGTTCACATGGCTGAGCCGCTTCTTTCCCAGTTCCAAGCAGTACACTGTGAGCGGGAGACTTGCCATGGGGGAGGAAAGGGAGTGAGCCCCAGCCTCTGCCCTGCGTCCCTGAACTGGGGCTTCCTGGAAGGAACCCAGGGGCAGCAGGCCTCTGTGTCCCGTTACCTGCCCTGAACTGCGAGGCTCGTCTCAGTACCCAAACAGGCATCGCTGCCCGCGGCTTCAGGCAGGCCTGGCGGGTCCTCTCAGGCTTGCTGCCTCACAGGGCCGCACTGCCAGTGAGGCTCTAGGCTTCGCACAGCCCCAGGCTCCGGCTCGCTCAGCACCAGGCCACCCTCCACAGCTCCCGATAGCAGGTGTGGACGGCAGAAGCAGCACCCAGGCCAGCTCCAGACCATTTGGGAGCCAGGGCAGCCTCCTGTCACAGGCTCCAGGCTTGCACCGGGCTGGCATCCCTGGCCTTTGGCCTCAGTGGCTCTGCTTCAGGTGACCCAAAACCCAGGATTCCCCTAGAAGACACCAGAGCCAGGCTGCGGATTCAGAATCCAGGTCACCGTTAGCTGCCATGAGCCTGGCTCCAGTCCTGACCCAGTGGGAAAAAACTATAAAAGTATGTAAAGAACATCATTTTATCATAATAAAGGGACCAAGTCATCAAGAGGACACCACAATTTGAAAAATGTATGCACCATAACTGTGCCACTTAAATATACAAATCAAGTATTAAAATACCTTAAATGAAAGATAGATTGTAATACAACAATATTAGAGGACTGCAATACTCCACCTTCATCAAAGGAAATCAAGAAGGAAACACCAGAATTAAGTTACACTTAGAGCAAGGGGACCTAAAAACACGTGCAGAATAATCCACCCAATACGTGAAACTTCTTACATGTGATTCACCACATCACGTAAGGAAGGCCAAACAGAACATGGCCCAATAGACGTGGAAAAATCATTGGATGAAATATGACAAATCAGATATTGAAAGAATGTGCTTTGACACAGCGATGACCATGTGCCACAAAAACAAAGCTAATAAATCATACTCAGCGGTACTAGGTGAAAGTTTTTTGAATATTAATGCCTACACCTGTCCTCTGTTCAACATAGCACTGAAAGTACTACCCAGAGCAAAACATAAATTCAGTCATCCCAGTGTAAACATTTAATCTGCTGGGAGACAGAATAGGTAAATCTCTTGAAGATACCAGCACAGGCAAAGACTTTCTACACAAGACCCCCAGTGCGGGAGAAATAGGATCACATCAAGTTAACAAGCTTCTGCACAGCAAAGGAAAGGACCAACAGGGTGAAGAGACAACACACACAGTGAGAAAAAGGCTGCCAGCTTCTCTGTCAGAGGACTAATACCTCGAACATACAAGGAACTCAAAAAATGAGACCCGCCAAATGTAAAGACCCAATCCAAACACGGGATCTGCAGTGAACAGACGTGTCTCATGTGAAGCGCAAACAGCCAGCGAGTACATGAAAAAAATAGGCAGCATCACTGGCAACTTGAGAAACGCAACATAAAGCAGCACTAACCTCCCGTCTCTCTGCAGAAGGAAGGGCTGTCACCGAGAACCAACGACAAACGCTGGCGAGGCTGTGGGGAGGAGGATCCTTCTCCACTGCTGCTGAGGCTGTAAAGTGGTACAGCCACTGTGGAAGGCAGCCTTCCTCAAAAAACTAAAGTGGACCTTCCTCAAAAAACTAAAAGTAGAGATTCTGTGTAACCCAGTTGGTCTTTAAAGACTTAAAATCATCGGCCTACAGTAATACATCCATGCCCATGTTTATAGCAGCACAATTTATAATAGCTGAGCCTTGGAAATGGCCCATATGCCCATCATCAGAAGAATGGAGAAAGAAAATGTGGTGATCACACAGTGGAGCACTACTGTGCCATAAAGAAAAATAAACTTGAGATATTTTTAGGTTAATGGAGTCACCTTAAGACCATAATCTTCAGTGAAATGAATCAGACACATAAATTTAAATAGTGCATTGCTTCTCCTGTGTAAGAAAGCCAAAATGTAAATAAAGAACAAACAGAAGATAGGTATTAGGAAGTATATACACTTTTTCAAATGTGAAGGGAAGCAAGAGACAAGAAATAGGGGGGAGGGAATGAAGTTGAAATGCAATTTAAAGTAAAAGAAAGAATCGAAAGGAAAAAACAGAAGTATAGACTTTACAGATGGGAGGAGGATGAAGAATTGGGGAGGGGGAGGGGAAGAGAAGGAAGAAGTACTAAGCGGTGCTGTGTGTGCACGGGTTCCTTATGATCGTCACACACACTAAAACCATCACACACTGCAAACACATCCCAGTAAAAGTGACCTGCGGATGACATCACATCTGCACGTATACTAAAGACAATATCAGTAACTATTAGATTGGTGCATAAATTTAGTAGATTTGTAGTATATCAAAAAATAAGCAGTGTTTCTGCCATTAATAATGATTTATCTGAAAAAGACATTTTTAAAAACCTGTAACTGTAGCTATAAAAGTGAAGAACTTAACCATAAATGTAATCAATTAGGACAAAGAGCTACGCACTAAAATCTATAAAGTATTGATGAAAGAAGCTGAAGGAGACCGAAGTGAACAGAAAGGCCCTGCATGCTTGAGGGTTAGGAGTTAATATGTTTAAAATGCTTAAATTACTCCCAAACAATCCAGGGGTATTTTTCACACACATAGAAAAATCGATCGTAAAATTTCCCTGCAATCACAACAAACCACAATAGCTGAAATAATCTTGAGCAAAAGTATAAAGCTGGGATGTCACATTCTCTGACCTCAACATACACTACAAGGTACAATGTTCATAGCGGCACGGTACCGAAACAGGAACGGAGACAGTGTGATGGAAAAAACCAACCAGCAGCAGACTCGCACAATGATGTTCCATCAACCGAGATGCGTGGGACACGCCAGCCTCTTCATAAATGGTGCTGGGACAATTAGATATCCCTCCGTAGAAGCATGAAATTCAACATTTATCTCACATGTTATTCAGAGACCAAATAAAAATGGATTGACGACTTAAGTGCCTAAAATTGTAGAATGACTAGAAAAAGGAAACACAGGGGAAAACTCCAGGACATTGCTCGGGACAGTGGGTTTGGGGATGTAACCTCAAATACACAGGCAAAGAAAGTGAAAATCGACAGGCCTGCATCAAACTCTGAAGCACAGGAGAGAAAACAACAGAAGGAAGAGCCCATCTATGGAACACGAAAACATATTTACAAATCATAATCTTGCATGGGATTTCTATGAAATATTATGAGGAGCACAACTCAATATCAAGAATCATTTGGAAGGCAGCAGCACAGCTGAATACAGCTGAATACAAGTGTAACCTAGTACCTGAGAAAATGCCCCAATTACTGATCACCAGAGATGTGGAGCTCAGACCCCAGTGAGATATCACCTCTTTCTTGTTAGAATGGCTACTAACAAAGACATAAGGTAAGTTCTAGCAGGGGTGTGAAAAAAACGAACACTTCTATATTGTTGGTGAAATTAATTAATACAGACACTATGAAAAACAAAATAAGTTTCCTCATAAAGCTTAAAACAGAAACACTACATCATCCAGTGACCTTATTTATGAATATATATCCAAAGGGAAAAAAAATCAGTGTATCAAAGAGACATCTGTTTTATGTTTATTGCAACATTATCAATAATAGCAAAGGTTTGGAATCAGCCCAAGTGTTCATTAATGAATGAATAAATGTAGAAATATACATCATATTTTCACATCATCATTCAGTCTTAAAAAATAAGGAAATTCTGCCATCTGCAATTGCAACAGCATAGATGAACCTGGAGGACATTATATTAGGTGAATTAGGTAGAGTGATACCCTAACCCTAAGGCCAAAGCTGTGGGCTTGGGAGGATGTTAGTCAAAGGACACAGCATTTCAGGAAGACTATAATTAAATAATACCTCATATTTGTAGAAGTCACTAAGAGAGTGCATTTTCACTATTCTCAGCATAAAACATGGTAAGTTGTAAAGTGCTGCCTATGTTAAATGGCTCGGCATAGCCATTTTAGCAATACACACTAATTACTAGGCAGGTAGCACATGATAATGGTGTAATTTATCAATTAAAAATTTAAAAATTTCCTAAGTTTAAATGCAATTGTTTGAAAGATTTTGTTCCTGAAATTAGACTGCTGAATTTGCATCCAGACTTCACTTCTTCCTTAACCATGAGAACTGCACCTCTGTTTTATTGGGTTTTTGTTAGAAATTCCATTCATGGAGGTAATAACAGCATTTCGTGCATAAGATCATGCAGACTAAGTGAGCTAATTCTGACGTGTTTCGCAGAATGAGTGGCACACAAACACAACGTGATAAATTTTAGAAATTATTAGTACTCTGAATACAGAGCTTGTCTTCCCTCATCATGACTTTAGGACCCTGGCTGCGTAGGTAAACCTTGCAAAAGGCATTAAGTGTACACAGAGGCCTCACATGTATCTTTTTTTTTTTTTTTGTACCAGGGATCGAACTCATGACCACGCGCTTGCCAGGCAGGCACTTAAGCCCCTGAGCTAAATCCGGGCCCCCTCACATGTTTCTTACTCACGTTTGCGTTACTCATTTCCTAGAACTGCACGTAGTAAGCATGGAGAAATTTTCTATCTGACCATCGGGATGCAATGATTTAATAAACGAGTGAGAACATGATATGAACACCTGGTTGACATTAGAACAGAAGTGGGTAAAATTCCAATTGTTTCGAAAAGATTATCCATCCCTACAAAATGAGCAAGTTTTCTTCTAAAACATGTGCTAACTTAATACAGAGTAAGACAGGGTTAACTTGGAATTTCTGGATACCAGTCATGCGAAGTCCACTATGCAAAAACCAACCAACGGAAACCCCTGATTGAGGAGGTGGGGAGCAGCGGCTGGAACCCTGGCACCTCGGCCCCTGCACCCCAGGCTGACCTCCGCCCTCCGAACGTCGGCTCCGATCCTCGCTGGCCCACAGGGCAGGCGGGCAGCGCGCTGAGCTCACTCGGGAAGGCACTGGCCTTCCCGCGCCCTGCACCCGCCAGCAGCCCGCCGCTCTCCTCCCTCCGGGCAGCCGGGCCGCACGGGACAGCTGCCACAGTGCCCAGCCCGGTGGGCTCCCCGAGGAAGCCCGCACCCCAGCAGGAAGCCAGGCGGCCTCGGGCCGCAGACCCAGGCCGCTGAGGCAGGGGCCTGCGCCTTTGAAACCCGAGGCTGGGTGAGAAGGTAACTCCTGCGCTGCCCCGGAACCTTCCCCGTGTCAGCTTCCTTTTCTCTGTATTTTCAGGACATTTGTGTTGTACTTTTGTCAGTTTTCCATGCAGTGCCTTGGCTAATGTAGCCAGGGGAAGCAGGCGGTGACTCTGAGGAGGAAATGGGCGCTTACAGACAGCGAAGGGGTGCTGGTGATGAGGTAGAGATGGGGTGAGAGTCAGCAGGAGCCTCAGTGTTCTCAGAAATGAAAAACCCGAAAAACAGACCGGGATGTGTGGCCCACGCCTCTAATCTCAGCACCCAGGAGGCTGAGGCAGGAAGGTTGCTGTGAGTTCAAGGCCAGCCCAAACTACATAGTGAGACCCTGTGTCAGAAACAAAAACAAACACGCCTCCACATTCCCAGCAAAGCAAGCTTAACCACTGACAATGAAAGTGGGGGCGGAGGGACTGGTCGGGCTGTGTAGGGGGAAGACACGCAACGGTCACCTGAGGAAGACCCAGAGCCCAGAGGCTGCGGCGCGGGCAGCCCATCTCAGCTCCATCTCCACCTCCAGCACTGAAGAAGACGTCAGCGGGTTCGCGCTTTGCTCCGGCCGCACGTGCTACCTCCAACCTGGCGCCCAGTACAAAGAATCGGAATTAAACCCGCGTGTGCCTTCATCAGGTAACTGTCACTCACGGGCAGGGACGGAGGGCTGGGCACGGCAGGGCGATGGTGGTAGCACAGACCCTGGAAAAGCAGGGAAACCAGATGCGGACGGTTAAACCAATGGGGGGCACCGGCAAGGAGAACGTGGGAACCGGAGACAGGAGAGTGGGCGAGGGCATCGCACCCCTGCACCGCTG
>PVJX010011232.1:0-54155 GCA_004027295.1 Dolichotis patagonum | reverse complement strand
TATGGTGAGGAATTAATGTTTGGTATTTCAGTATAAAGTGAAAATTTTTGTTTAGTTGATTTATCTCCATGTATTTTGGGGACTATCTGACCAAATAATTTCCATTATTTTCAGACTTGAAAGAGGCCTCCAGAAAAAGTAGATGTGTATCTGTACAAACAGATCCTACTGATGAAATTCCCAGCAAAAAATCAAAAAAGCATAAAAAGCACAAAAACAAAAAGAAGAAGAAGAAGAAAGAAAAGGAAAAAAAATATAAGAGACAGCCAGAAGAATCTGAGTCAAAGCCGAAATCTCATCATGATGGGAACTTAGATTTAGAATCTGATTCCTTTTTAAAGTTTGATTCTGAACCTTCAGCAATGGCACTGGAGCATCCTATAAGAGCATTTGGCCTATCGGAGACCGGTGAATCCTCTGCAGTTGTGCTGGAACCTCCCATATCAATGGAGGTATCAGAGCCACACATCCTAGAAACTCTGAAGCCAGCTACAAAAACTGCAGAACCATCAGTTGGATCTACATCGGTAATCTCAGAGCAGTCTATGGCAGTAACGTTGGAACCATCTGTGACAAAGATTGTGGATTCGTTTGCAACAGCACTGGTGCCTACGATGGTGCCTGCAACGGTAGTGCTGAAGTCACCTGAGCCAGTTATGTCTGTGGAGTATCAGATGAAGTCTGCTCTGAAATCTTCAGAGCACACATCTCCAGAGCCATCAAATATCATGTTGGCAGAGCCTCCAGTAGCAAAAGAACTAGAACCATCAGAAACACATGTGATAGCATCAGAGACATCTCCTGAGATGCATCCTGAACCAAGCACATCGGTAACAAAGGATTTTCCAGAGTCATCTGCAGCTGAAGTGCTAAGATTGCCAGAGCATCCTGTATCGTCAGAGATTGCAGATCCATCCGTGACAAGACCTCAGGATTTGCTGGAGCTGTCTAAGACCTCAGCGCTGGAGTTGCCGGAGTCGTCGGTGGCCTCAGTGCTGGAGTTGCCGGGGCCACCTGCGACCTCCATGCCGGAGTTGCAGGGTCCCCCTGTGACTCCAGTGCTGGAGTTACCTGGGCCCTCTGCTACCCCCGTGTCAGAGTTGTCAGGGCCCCTTTCTACCCCAGTGCCTGAGTTGCCAGGGCCCCCTGCGACAGCAGTGCCTGAGTTGCCAGGGCCCTCTGTGACACCAGTGCCACAGTTGTCGCAGGAATTGCCAGGGCCTCTAGCACCATCCATGGGGTTAGAGCCACCACAGGAGGTACCAGAGCCACCTGTGATGGCACAGGAGTTGCCAGGGCTGCCAGCAGTGTCAGCGACTGTAGAGTTGCCCGAGCAGCCTGCGGTAACAGTAGCAATGGAGTTGACCGAACAACCTGTGACGACGACTGAGTTCGAGCAGCCTGTGGGAATGACAGCGGTGGAACATCCTGGGCATCCTGAGGTGACAGCGGCAACTGGGTTGTTGGGGCAGCCTGAGGCAGCGATGGTGCTGGAGTTGCCAGGACAGCCAGTGGCAGCAACAGCACTGGAGTTGTCTGGGCAGCCTTCAGTGACTGGGGTGCCAGAGTTGCCTGGGCTTTCTTCGGCAACTAGGGCACTGGAGTTGTCAGGGCAGTCTGTGGCAACTGGGGCACTAGAGTTGCCTGGGCAGCTCATGGCAGCTGGGGCACTGGAGTTTTCGGGGCAGTCTGGGGCAGCTGGAGCACTGGAGCTTTTGGGGCAGCCTCTGGCAACAGGGGTACTGGAGTTGCCTGGGCAGCCTGGGGCACCAGAGTTGCCTGGGCAGCCTGTGGCAACTGTGGCGCTGGAGATCTCTGTTCAGTCTGTGGTGACAACATCGGAGCTGTCCACGATGACCGTGTCGCAGTCCCTGGAGGTGCCCTCGACGACAGCGCTGGAATCCTATAATACGGTAGCACAGGAGCTGCCTACTACACTAGTTGGGGAGACTTCTGTAACAGTAGGCGTGGATCCCTTGATGGCCCAAGAATCCCATATGTTAGCTTCTAACACCATGGAGACCCATATGTTAGCATCTAACACCATGGACTCCCAGATGCTAGCGTCCAACACCATGGACTCCCAGATGCTAGCGTCCAACAGTATGGACTCCCAGATGTTAGCCTCTAGCACCATGGACTCCCAGATGTTAGCCTCTAGCACCATGGACTCCCAGATGTTAGCAACCAGCTCCATGGACTCCCAGATGTTAGCAACCAGCTCCATGGACTCCCAGATGTTAGCAACCAGCTCCATGGACTCCCAGATGTTAGCCTCTAGCACCATGGACTCCCAGATGTTAGCAACAAGCTCTATGGACTCCCAGATGTTAGCAACCAGCTCCATGGACTCTCAAATGTTAGCAACCAGCTCCATGGACTCCCAGATGTTAGCAACCAGCTCCATGGACTCCCAGATGTTAGCATCTGGCACTATGGATTCTCAAATGTTAGCTTCTGGCACCATGGATGCTCAGATGTTAGCGTCTGGTACCATGGATGCCCAGATGTTAGCATCTAGTACCCAGGATTCTTCTATGTTGGATTCTAAATCTCCTGACCCCTATAGGTTAGCTCAGGATCCTTACAGGTTAGCTCAGGATGCCTATAGGTTAGGTCATGACCCTTACAGGTTAGGTCATGATGCTTACAGGTTAGGACAGGACCCTTATAGATTAGGCCATGATCCCTACAGACTAACTCCTGATCCTTACAGGATGTCACCTCGACCCTATAGAATAGCACCCAGGTCCTATAGAATAGCACCTAGGCCATATAGGTTAGCACCTAGACCCCTCATGTTAGCATCTAGACGTTCTATGATGATGTCATATGCTGCAGAACGTTCTATGATGTCATCTTATGAACGCTCTATGATGTCTTACGAGAGGTCTATGATGTCCCCTATGGCTGAGCGCTCTATGATGTCAGCTTATGAGCGCTCTATGATGTCAGCCTATGAGCGCTCTATGATGTCTCCTATGGCTGAGCGCTCTATGATGTCAGCTTATGAACGCTCGATGATGTCAGCTTATGAGCGTTCCATGATGTCCCCAATGGCTGATCGATCTATGATGTCCATGGGTGCTGACCGGTCTATGATGTCGTCATACTCTGCTGCTGACCGGTCTATGATGTCATCGTACTCTGCAGCAGACCGGTCTATGATGTCATCTTACACTGCTGATCGTTCAATGATGTCTATGGCAGCTGATTCTTACACTGATTCTTACACTGATACATATACAGAGGCATATATGGTGCCACCTTTGCCTCCTGAAGAGCCCCCAACAATGCCACCATTGCCACCTGAAGAGCCACCAATGACTCCACCCTTGCCTCCAGAAGAACCGCCAGAGGGTTCAGCATTACCCACGGAGCAGACAGCATTGACAGCTGAAAATGCTTGGGCTACAGAAATGCCAGCATTACCTCCTGAAGAAAATGTGTCACATCCTGAGCCTCCTGTGGGTCAAAGTGAGATTTCAGAGCCTTCTGCAGTGCCTACTAATTACTCGGTGTCAGGATCAGAGTCCGCAGTGTTAGTGTCAGAGTCTGTTGTGACTATTCCAGAACCACCACTAGAGCCAGAATCTTCAGTTACATCAACACCTATTGAGTCTGCTGTAGTAGCAGAACATGAAATTGTTCCAGAGAGACCGGTGGCATGTGTGGTATCTGAAACTCCTGTAACGGCTGAAGCAACCTTGTTAACATCAGAGCCTCCAGTTGTGACAGAGACAATAGAAACATTGGAGTCCATAAAATTTGGAAGACATGTTGCCTCAGAGGCATCTGTGTCTCTGCTGGAGCCAGCAGTAACTGTTCCAGAGCCAGCAGAGAACATTCAGGAGCTGCCATCTATGGCAGTTCCAGAGTCTCCTGCCATGACTGCTTCAGAGTTTCCTGCTATGGTTGTCCCAGAGTCACCTGCTGTTGCTGTCCTAGTCCCAGAATCGCCTGCTGTGGCTGTCCCACAGTCACCTGCTATGGCTTTCCCAGAGTCACCTGCTGTGACTGCCCCAGAGCCACCTGCATTGCGAAAGCCAGAACCACCAGCTGTGTCTGTTTTGGAGCTTCCGAGTGTGGCTGAGCCGGAGCACGTTCCTGTTCCTCTGGCAGCTGTTTCTGCCCTTGAGCCTGTGGTGCCTGTCTCAGAGCCAGCAGTGTCAATGCTTCAGCCTGCTGTGATTGTTTCAGAACCATGTGTTTCTATCCAGCAATATACTGTGATAGTTTCAGAGCCTGCTGTTACTGTCTCAGAGCAGACTCAAGTAGTATCAACTGAGATGGCTGTAGAGTCTGCAACAGTGATATCAGGGCCTAGTGTTATATCATCACATGTTACAAGAGGGATGAATTCACTGTCTGGTGATACAAATCTTGCTGCAGAGATTTGCATGCAGGAGACTCCATTGCGTTCAGGTGAAGAGCCACATGCTGAAGGACACCTGATAAGTGACTCTTATGAAAGTGAACATGGTATAAATACAGATCTTAATGTAAATAATCATTTAATTGCTAAAGCTATGGAAAGTAATACAGTATGCACTGTTAGCACCGATACTGTTAGTGGAATTGGTGAAGAGAAAGTTTTGCCCATCAATGAAACTAAGCAATGCATAGTATTGGATACTTGCCCTAGTGTTAGTGAAACTGATGTAGGAGGAGCTCTGTCTTCTGCTGGTCCTCTTCCTTTGGAACCTGATACAACAGAAGCTAATAAGGTCATTGATTTTGTCATGGCACCTGCTCTCACTGCAATTAACAACTATGATGACACTTCTTTAACTACTCAAGATATGGAACATGACATGGTAATTTCCACCAGCCCTGGTGGTGTTAGTGAAGCTGACATAGAGGGACCTTTGCCTGCTAATGACATTCATCTTGATTTACCATCTAATCTTGTTAGTAAGGATACAGAAGAACCATTATCTTTAAAAGAGAGTGACCAGACTTTACCAATTGCTCTCAGCCCTAAAGAAAGTGGAGAAGGTAAAGAAGTACCTCTCCCTGCTAAAGAGATAATGTCTGATTCAGGAGTTTGTGCTAACATTGATGAAATTAATGAAGCAGATTTAGTGAGACCATTACTTCCTAAGGACATGGAACGTCTTACAAGCCTTAGGGCTGGTATTGAAGGACCTTTACTTCCAAGTGAAGTTGAACGTGACAAATCAGCTGCCAGTCCAGTTGTAATTAGTATACCAGAAAGAGCTTCAGAATCGTCTTCAGAGGAAAAAGACGATTATGAAATTTTTGTAAAAGTTAAGGATACACATGAAAAAAGCAAGAAAAATAAAAACCGTGACAAAGGTGAGAAAGAAAAGAAAAGAGACTCATCATTAAGATCTCGCAGTAAGCGTTCCAAGTCTTCTGAACACAAGTCCCGTAAGCGAACCAGTGAGTCTCGTTCTAGGGCAAGGAAGAGATCATCTAAGTCCAAGTCTCACCGATCTCAAACACGTTCACGGTCACGTTCAAGACGAAGGAGGAGGAGCAGCAGGTCAAGATCAAAGTCTAGAGGAAGGAGATCTGTATCAAAAGAGAAGCGCAAAAGGTCTCCAAAGCACAGATCCAAGTCCCGGGAAAGAAAAAGAAAAAGATCAAGCTCCAGGGATAACCGAAAGACAGGAAGAGCCCGAAGTCGAACACCAAGTCGCCGGAGTAGAAGTCACACTCCGAGTCGAAGGAGAAGATCTAGATCTGTGGGTAGAAGAAGGAGTTTTAGTATTTCCCCTAGTCGCCGGAGCCGCACCCCAAGCAGAAGGAGCCGCACTCCCAGCAGAAGGAGCCGGACACCCAGCCGAAGGAGCCGCACCCCCAGCCGAAGGAGCCGCACCCCTAGTCGAAGGAGCAGGACCCCCAGCCGTCGGAGGAGGTCAAGGTCTGTGGTAAGAAGACGAAGCTTCAGTATATCACCAGTTAGATTAAGGCGATCAAGAACACCCTTAAGAAGAAGGTTTAGTAGATCTCCCATCCGACGTAAAAGATCCAGGTCTTCTGAAAGAGAACGTCTGACAGATTTGGGTGAGTCATTCTTTGAAAATTTTGTAATAGAAAATGACTTAACTTTAGTTTTTGTGATTGCAAATCAAATGGACTAATTTTTGTTTTAAGAGTGAGTTGTTTAGAAACATTGGGATAAATCATGTAATTACATTGAAAAGACTTGCTTTGAAGTATATTGGATCCATAGTGTTTTCATATTTGAGTGTTTTATTTTGTTGAGTCTTCTTTAACCAAAAAGAGCAGAAACAGATGGAAAAGTCCTGCTAAGTGAGAAACAAGACTACTGTATCTTGATTTGTTCTGTATTGTAACATACATCCTTGCAAATAGGAAAGTTTATTTAATAAGTGAGCATATCTTAAGTGCACTAATTTTTCTTGATTTAAGGTAGTTTGCAGAGATAAGTAGTTGATGTGTGCATATTGCATGATGGGGACTGCATGCAATTCCCACAGTGATTACAAGTTTGTGAAGATGTGGATAAAATGTATGTGGTCTTTTTATCAAATGGGAAAACTGCCAGAAAGGATAGAATATGATGATGGCTATAATGCTAATGTAGATGAAGTACTGAAGGAGCACAGTGATGAGTATTAACTGTAGCTTAACAAAGTTTTGTTAGAGATGGAATGTAGATTTGGACTCAAAGAGTGAGTTAAATTGTTAGATTAAGAGAGCATCTTTAAGGTCATAATTGGGGAAATTAAGTTCGCTTTGGCAGGTTTGTGTGAAAATCTTGTGTGGCTTTATGATTGTCACAGTTGTATAAAAAGTTAGCTATTTTATGTAATATTTTAATGGAAACTAAATTCTTTAAATAAGGGCCACCACTTGAAACTTGAGCCAGAAAGTGGTTTGATCACAGCTATAATGTAGGACAGAAAATGGTTGCCTTCAGTGTTTTTAGAATATCAGACTTCAGTAATACAAAATGTATATCTTTTAGGAAAACTTCTTACTTTTTCCTTTTTACAGATAAAGCGCAGTTACTTGAAATAGCCAAAGCTAATGCAGCTGCCATGTGTGCTAAGGCTGGTGTTCCTTTACCGCCAAACCTAAAGCCTGCACCTCCACCTACAATAGAAGAGAAAGTTGCTAAAAAGTCAGGAGGAGCTACTATAGAAGAACTAACTGAGGTAAGCTGGACAGAATTCGTTGTCATTTTTAAGTGGATTATTCCAGGGATGTTGACTCTGGAGCGTGCCAAAACCCGAATTGTGGGCTGAACTGATAATGGCTGGCACCGAGTGGCCAAAACCCGAAATACAGATGTGGCAGCGGCAGAAGCTCTGTTTAGCAGGCCATTATCCGGGATGGCTAAGCTCCGCTAGCTAAAAGTTACTTCCCATTACTTTTGCTTTCCAGTTTTAGAAGCCAAACTGACTGAGGAGTGGGACCGTTCGTTTGAATGGAGGAGGTGTTGAGTGAGCAACACGCAGAAGCTCGCCTACAGTTTCGTTTCCATTCACGACGTGTTCACTGATCGCCACGAGTGTACTGCATATACGCAAAGACACAGACAATCTTCAGAAATGATCTTTTGCCACCGGAGCTTGGAAATTATTGACAATAGCTGGCCATTGCCTGAAAGGAACTCTTTCGCATCAACATTTCGGGTTTTGGCTGTTTGGTACCAGCCATTGGCGATAATGGCCGGCCATTATCAGTTCTTCCTGCGGTTCGGGTTTTGGCAGTACATATATTTTAAATACACTTTATTTTTGTTTTTAAAAACTTGGATCTTTTCAGTGGAGGCTTTTTTGGGGAGGCTTTGTTTTATTATGTTTTTTGGGGGGGGTGCTGAAATATTGCTGCTAGGATCCAGAAATACCACATTGTTTCATATATTGAAACTTGTTATTGGCTAGCCTTATGCCAGCCTGCCACTGTCTATATTGTGTTTCTCTTGGTTACATGCTTGGTATACTCTGTGTTTTTGGCTAATTGAGCTTTTTATTCTATTGTAATATTTTCAGTTGATAGTAGATGTGATGAATTCTGCTTATATAGAGACAGATCTACCCAAATTTACTCTGACCTTTTTATAAAGTCAAGTAATAGAGTCTGTTCCTTTGCTTCTCAGGAGGGAATTGACTTTGGTTTATATGTCAGGCTGCATCAATTGTACCCTTTCCATCATGCCTTATTTTCTATTCATAAGTTCTGTCCCTTAAAAGACTCAATCTACAAAACATCTATGGGTACATACTGTCTGTCTGACCCTGTCATAGGTGTTGAAGATTTTTATTTTGCCATTCATTGGGGATTATAAATTTTAAAAATCTATTTCCTCATTTAGACGTACTCTGCAATAAGAATTATAATCTTAAAAAGGACCTAGCATAAGCTTCTGTTGGATTATTTAACGAAGCCCAAGTTCATTATTTAAAACCCTATGAACACTTGCTATTTGTTGTTTTTTAGCCTCATCTTCTGTGCTCATTCTTTCTAACAAGTTTGTTTCACCTTTTTACCATCTGACAAGATGACTCTTTTTCGTTCCCTGCCAGTTCTTGTTCTTCACTATGAAAAATATGGTTTAAAACTTTTCAAGGAATAGTCTTTGATTCTCAAGCCCTGCCTGACTCTATTCTTTAAGCTTTTGTTCTTTTAGCACTTATATACCCAACTTGTAATATATCAGTTTGCACTTGTTATTGTGTTGCTCTGTAAAAACATTCAATTATTTTATGTATATGTACTCTGTCTTTTGTATTAGATTGTAAGCTCCTTGGGAGCAGGGACCATGTCTTTTTTTTTTTTTTTTTTTTGGTATTTCCCAGACAGTGCCCAGTACAGTGCTCAGCACATAGTAGGTGCTCAATAAATGTTGTTGACCGACTGACCAGTGTGTTTAAATAATAGCTAATAAGCTAACAGTAATTTTGTTTACTTCTGAAAGATGGTTTTATGTACACTAAAAATTCTATTTTACTCTATATAAACTATAAGATTTATTTTTTGTTTGTTTTTACTTTTAAAGAAATGCAAACAGATTGCACAGAGTAAAGAAGATGACGACGTCATAGTGAATAAACCACATGTTTCGGATGAAGAGGAAGAAGAACCTCCTTTTTATCATCATCCTTTTAAACTCAGTGAACCCAAGCCCATTTTTTTCAATCTAAATGTGAGTATTAGTGCTTACCTATGAAATATAACAACTTTTGGAATGATTTAAGTAAAGCTTAGTGGAATTTAGTGTATTAAGTTTAAATACTGTGAGATAATAAAATGTCTGCTTAATATTAGTATCGTATTGAATTTTAATTTAACTTTTTTTTTTAAAGATTGCTGCAGCAAAGCCAACTCCACCAAAAAGCCAGGTAACATTGACAAAAGAATTTCCTGTGTCATCTGGATCTCAGCATCGAAAAAAAGAAGCCGACAGTGTTTATGGAGAGTGGGTTCCCGTTGAGAAAAACGGTGAAGAAAACAAAGATGATGATAACGTTTTCAGCAGCAATTTGCCCTCAGAGGTAAGTAAAAATTGTATTTTGTATTTTTCCTTTTTTAAATACCTGAATCTGCCATTTTATTGTTACTTTATATCTGATTTGGATTCTGTTTCACTCTTCTTAGGGCCGGGTTAAACGGCAGGGCCGGGTTAAACGACAGATGAAACAACCCGCAGCTTCTCATTTCACAGTAACTCGATGCAATTCACTTTGTGGGAACAAACCACAAAGTGAAAAGCATCGAATTGCAGAGAAAAGTGTTATCACATCCCTACCCAACATTGGGCCCTCTATGCACTTGTGGGAAGGTAGCCCAAGGTACAACTATTTAGCGTCCCGATTCGCTTCACGTCTCTATAGCTCTAGATTTTGGTGGTAGCAAATTTTTTGGGTGGAGGGCTTGAGCAGAGAGAGGCAGATCCTCAGGTTCAACACAAGAACTGGATTGGAAAAGGTCATTAGGTTGATACGAACATCTTGGGTACATAGCCCATTGCCCTTAATTGATGGCTTCTTACCTATTTCTCTGGGTTATTTGTCAGATAGCTTTTAATTTTAATTAAATGTCTTACCTTCTGTGCTACCTTGGCCCTTTTGAATTCTTGTGTTTAACCTAGTGTTCAGCCTTGTTGTTCCATTCCCTTCTCCTTACCCTCTTTGCTACTATTAAAAATTGGAGAAGTGGAAATCATGCATTGAAATTTCCACAAGGCTATAGTTGTATCTTGTCAGAATGACGCAGTTGACAATGCCAAGTGTCAAAACAACCCCATTAAAATGCCGCCTGATAATGTGCTGCTAAGTATAGTGCACATGAAAACAGCAAGACTGTATATATATGTAAATATATATATATCTGTATCTTTGTATGTATCTCTGTATCTGTACCTTTGCTGTATCTTTTAATAAACAGTTTACTTTTATTTAACTTGTTGTGCAAAGTCACGCTTGGGGGATTGGGGAGGGTGGAGACTTAACTAGGGGAGGTGGGAGTTTTAAATGATACCATAGATTAGTTGTCATCACCTCTAGCCCTTGGTTTCCAAAGCCTTGACATTCGTCCATGGGTTGGACTAGGTATTTGATACCCTTATGGGCTTCTTTCTCTTACAGTTCTAGGATGTAAGTCTGAGAGACTTACACTGTCCTCTTCACTCAGGTTCCCTACATTGGCCATATCATCATCTTTAAGTAAACACTTTCAGTTCTACAAATAACCCCTGGCTGTAAAATCAGAAAGTAAACAGAACCCAAATCAGAAACTTTGATAGCAGTATTTTTTTTCCCCCAAGCTATTCACAGATGACATTTTCACTGTGGTTTTTGTTTTGTTTTTTGGTGGCATTTTGAAAGGGAAACACATTCTATACAGTGAAACTGGACATAACTGGTCAGCGCAACTTACAGTCAAATATGTGTATTCACATGGAATTCAACAACTGAAGCAAGTTATACCATCACCAGTAAGGGGAAGGATAACTGGTTTGGACAGTATTTTAGTGAACCAGCCAAGTAGCTCACTTGTTAATCCCCAGTCAGGCTAGTTCCACATCTCAAGAGGAAAAGGTTAACTGACATCTGAAGCTGACTTAATCTTCTTGTGGTTGCTGAATATAAATAAACCATATAAGAGGGTTGTACAGACTTACTAGCAATCCTGATAGATATGCTATATATTATTACTTTATTGCAGATTAAAGTATTTAAAGAAATATAGCTAGGGAGATTCTTTGAGAGAATAATTTGCCAATTTGGTGAAGACCTAACATTGCAGAATTCCAAGAATTTCCTGAGAAGAAAAATAACTTTTGTCTTCCTGCAGTTGAATCTGGGGAAAGTACTTACTAAATCATGATTGTACTTGTTTTTGGGTGAAGAGAATGTGTGAATTTAAAGTTTAGTACTCAGCTGTTTTTAGTTTTAGAACTGATAGTAAGATGCCCTAGCTTCATCTCTCAAAAGTGATTTGTCAGATTTTAATGAAAAGTTAAAAATTACTTTGTTGATTCAAAAAAAGAAATGTTTTTCTTAAGACAAAAATGTATTTCAAGGGCTAAGTGAAGAAGATGTCTCTTCCAGGAAAATAAGTATTACTTGATAATGGAGTTCTAAGCTATTACAGGATTAGATTCAAAGAATATATTGGTTAACTTCAGTTCTAAACAAAAGAGTGCCAAAATTAAAAGGGACACAATTGTGATTTGCACTCAAAGCTGCACTTTTACTTAGCAATAATGTTAAACACCCAGAGGAAATACTCAGTAACATAAAATGTTCAAATTAAATTCTTTGCTTCCATCTAAGTTCATTAAGTTTGTAAAATATTTTATATGCCAGTGTTTGTGGAAAACTTTGTATTTCATGGGTACATTGATCCTTTTGATTCCATTAGGGCTTGAAATAAAAGTTCTCTAGATTAAAAGGAAAGTTCTTTTAAATGGTCAATTTTTTAGCTAAATTTGTTTTTTAATCTTTTTGAAAAACAAATGCAATTTGTGGGTTTTTTATTTATTTTGACTATAAAACATCTAGGCAAAGGTTTCAGGTTTTATCTCCAAAAGGGCTGAATCATTTTTGGTGTAATCTCTGATCCCACCATTTATTACCCTGGCACAAGAGTGGTTAGACATTGTGGATGGATTAGCATAAATCCATAATTTATGGAAAAACAACTTAATGGACTACCTGTCCTTCTGCCATACCATTGTCTTCTTATCCCGAAATCAGCCAAGACCTCAGTAAGGAGTGATTACAGAAGTTTAACTACTTTTGTACTTGACTTACAAACACTGAAATAAAAGTTAGAAACCTAATAGAAAATAGTTACCGGGTTATTCTTGGTAATAAGGCTACCAAAGGCTTATTGGTTAGTAGATTTAAATGTACTCTTTATCGTAAGTATAAGTGGAGGAATAACTATACTCAGCCACCACTGAAGTTTTTGTGAGTTTAATAGCATAGATGTTAGAGGGCCAGCTCAATTAATTGCGTAGATGTTCAGGTCATCTTTATCACAAGCAATGTGGTAGATTTGTATTAGTGAAACATACTTCTGCATCTCTAACAAAGTTTAGAAACAATTTACAGAGTTTAGGAAAGCTAGTTTAGTTGGACTAACATGAACATTTTAATTGGAAATTAAATACACTGCTAAGTGTGTAATACAGCTTTGTTAATCTTCTGTCTACATTGTTCTAGGTGATTAACACTGAATTTCTTTAAGGTGTTTAAAACAGGCAGTCAGTTTATCCCTCACATTTATATTAATCTAGGTAATAGTTACATAGATAATTTTGAATAATACAATAAATGTATAATTCTCTTTTTAAAAGGCCAATTTAAGTATATATCTGGCTCATTCTGTACTTAGTGGTTTTTCTTTTTGAAGATTTCTGTTACATATGAACCTGTATTTTTTAATAATTTTAGGCCACATGCTTTTTTCTTGTTTTGCTGAAAATTTTCTTTATGCCTCCCTTTAATTTGACATATCTGCAACAACTTGTGCAAGTTATCCCTTAATTGCGTTACCTACCTCATCCTAGTAATTTAAAATTTTTATATTCTTACACTGATATCCTACAAAAGTCTTAAGCTACTTACTGTGTGTAAATAGGGTAGCAAGATGGGAGTGGGAGTAAGTTGGTTTAAGATGATTTTTAAAATGACAAAGATATAAAAGGTAAACATAGATACATAAAGGTCATGAAATGCATGTCAACATAGTGCTAACTGCATTGTGTATTTAATTATCCCTGAGAACCCAAACCCATGGACGTTTTAGCAGTAGCGATTACTATTGATGCCACGGTAGAGAGATTAAATAACTTCAGTAGTTTTTATCAGTGGAAACATTTAAGACCTGTTGATTAAACAGAAATTTAAGGTTCTCTTGTTTCTTGGTCTGTAGGGCCTTTAGCATCATTTTGGTACCTTTCCCACATGACCTGCTTCTGAACAGTATTAAATGATGGTCAAGATTCTAAATTGCCATTTTCTAGTCTAGTAGTCACTAGCTACTAAAAAATTAGCTTCTTAGTCACTGACCACATTTCAAGTGCTCAGAAGCTATCACAGCAGAAAGTTCTGAGAATATTGTTTTTAGAAGGTACCTGTGATATTTTGAATGTTTTATTGCTGATATGTAACATTTGTTGTGACCCTCAAATATTAGTGCTTTGGGAATTAAGCGTTTTTAAGTGCATTATTGCATAACCTGAATTAACTTCAAAAGCTGGAAAACGCTTTTAGAGATGTAAACTCTTGAGGGTCTTTAAGAAGGTACGGTTATTTCAAGCCAGATGTGGTGGCGTACTTCTGTAATCCCAGCACTTGGGAGGCTGAAGCAGAAAGATCATTGGACGTTTCAGACCAGTCTGGGCTACAAAGTGAGCCCAATGCCGGCCTGAACTGCATAGCGAGCCCCTCTCTCAAAAAGACCCCCCCCCAAAAAAAAAGTTATGGTCATCTTGATTTATTCCATCCTATGTTTTTTCACATTTTAAAGTACTAAAAGTCATTTGCAAATTTTGATACAGACTTGCAGCTTATTTCGTAAGTCAGCTGAAGAATCAGTTATAGTGTCACAGGAAAAAAAATTGTAATTTTATCAAAAGTAAATTTAAAGTAATTCAGAGTTAGATGTGAATTAGTATGAAATACTGAGATATCAAGGAAGCTTCTTCATTCTGAGGATATACGCTAAAATACCACTTAAGACTGAACTGAAAATATTAAAAAGTCCAAAGGTCAAACATAACTCTAGAAGGATGAATTCACAGGTATATTAGAAAAGTTTCCAGAGCCATCTAAATGCATTTTTGTGGCTAATTTGTAGTTGGGAGATTATGGGTCATGGGTTAGGGCTGTGTGGGTAGACATGCTTTTTCTAGTATCTTTACAGTTTAGCCTTTCCAGAACAACAGTCTAAGCATCCTGATAGTGATATTTATAGGTTGCTTATGAAAACCAGAGTAAATCTGGGAAGGGCTTAAAAGAGCACTTTTTTCAATTTGTGGCCCTCCAAAAGTTACCTTGACAATACCATTTGACAGTTATAGGAAACATATGCGGTAGGCCTTGTTGACCTCAATTTTATCCTGAAATATCTGGATTCCCATTGTAAGTCTCAAGACTCACAGAAGTAATTTGAGTTGTGATATTTAATCACTTAAAACTGAGTGTGCACATAATTACCTTTTTTAGTGTTTCAGTCTGACTTAAATCTTTCTTGTCCTTACAATACTCTTAATTTGTGTGATAATTTAGTTGACTAAGCAAGATCTTTTCAACAGATGTATAAAGTGTAAGTAGATAATGAGTTTAGTGTAATTTTATTTCCATTTTAAGAAGACACAAAAATTTGGGAAATTTGACTTAAAGGAATCAGGTGATTCAGCAAGATACCTAAGAGTAACTGTGAATAAAATCTAAAGATTGGAAGGAAAATTCACAAATCTTTACATAATACATAATTACTCTGTTATGTAGACATCTCTACTGTGTAATATTTTTAAAAGAATGGTTTTCGTACACAGTAGTCTTAATAGCAGCTAGCTTCTATTTTTAAAAAATACTGTTTGAGTTCCTTACAAGTACCTATTAGTCGTTCTGTGTGAAAACAGCAAAACTTACGTTGGATAAGTATTTTACAGAATTGAATTTTCTTGTTTGAAATAACTAGAAAATATTAATGGTTAAATGATGTTGCAAAAAAAAATTACAAAGATGCGCTTCTGATCTAGAAAAATGCAAAAACGTCATTGGTTTTCCTTCTGTGGGTAAGCCTTTGTCAGATCTGATAAATTGAGAATTGAAGGATTACATTTTTTAAAAAGTTGAAATGATCTTTGCTTAGCAGTTTTTTTTTCCTGTCCTCCAGCGGCAAAGATTTAACCTGGGGCTTTCAGCATGTTAGACTGTTGTTCTACCATGGAGCTACATTCCCAATCCTAGCATAAGGCTTTATTTTTTTTATTTTTATTTTTATTTTTATTTTGGTACCAAGGATCAAACTCATGACCTCGAGCTTGCCAGGCAGATGCTTATGCTTATGCTGCTGAGCTAAATCCCCAGCCCTTGCATAAGGTTTTAAAAGGAAGACTATGACCTTTGAGAAGAACCTTAAGATTTTAAAGGCATCTTTTAGGGTTAGGGTTAGAGGATAACATGGACATCCACACAGTTTTAATAATAAGTGCATATAAATTGAAAACATGACTTAAATGCTTTATATATTCTTTGAAGAAATTAGGTTTTTTCACAACAAACTATTTCCGTGCTTAACTTGGAGGAGGTCACAGATGTACTGATGAGTGAAAGGTCATCACTGACATTATAATGGTTTTTTTACTTGCTTACTCCAAGAACTTTGCTTATTATTTTTAAGGTTACAGTAATAGGTATGTTAACATGAAAACTAAAAGGTGTATGATTTACAATAGTTCAAAAAAGTCTGACTGTATAATAAATGACTTGTTAGTGAAGGCTAGAGTTTTAAATTTGTAGTGAAACTTTTATATGACTATGAGTGGATATTGTACAAAATTCACTTAAATCAGAATTTGGACTGGGTTATAACTACCTCTAATACTTTGTAACTAACAGTAACTTACCTTAATACTCCTTGTTCCAAAGTTGCCTTTTTAAGTCTTCCCATTTTATAAGGTTATTAGTAAGTTTCTTACATGAAGCAACTAAAGATAGGCGCAATTTTTCAGAATTTAGGGGGTTGTGGTAATTTAAGATAATTATCTATGTTTTCTTTTTAGCCGGTGGACATCTCTACTGCAATGAGTGAACGTGCACTTGCTCAGAAAAGACTCAGTGAGAATGCATTTGATCTTGAAGCTATGAGTATGTTAAATCGTGCTCAAGAACGGGTATGTGGCACTTTAATGTATAAATAAGAATTTTCGTTCCTAGCCAGGCTTAATGGCTCATGCCTGTAATCCCATCACTCAAGAGGCTGAGGCTGGCGGGTCACTGTGAGTTCAAGGCTAGCCTGAATTGCATAGTGAAAACCTGTCTCAAAAAGACTTCAAATCGCTCCCTAGATGCAATTAGAACATTCTAGTTGTGGTACCATTTATCTTAATTACCTGGTTTATTTTAAATGAAAGTGACTTGGGGTCTGATTGTTAATGTTTATTATGGACTACACTGAAAGAATAAGAGAAAATTTCTCCATCCTGTTAATAATTTATAACCAGGGCTGGGGATTTACCTCAGTGGCCTAAGCGCCTGCCTGGCAAGGCTGAGGTCATGAGTTCATTTCACAGTATCAAAACAAAGAAATGAACAAAAAAGATTTATTTTTATATAAAAACAGCTAAATGCCCTCATGAGTTTACCAAGTTTATAGGTGTTCACTAATAATTTTCTCTGTTTCATTAAAGCAAAGTGAGATTAAGGTTGGTGAAGGTGATAGCTAAGGTCACACAACTAGAAAGTTGGGGAAATTGGAATTCAAACTCAAGGACTTTCAATGTAGAATTTGTGCATTTATTTATATTTGTTTGTTTATTTTTTGGTACCGGAGATCGAACTCACCACCTTCTGCTTGCCAAACAGGCACTTATGCCACTGAGCTAAATCCTGACCCTGAATTTGTACTTTTAATAATGAACATTTTTTTCCCCCATTTATCTTCTTATAGTAAATCTGCAGAGAAACATTACCTGTTTAGACAGGTCCATTAACTACAGTAGGTATTCAATAAATAGAATTTGATTGAGAACAGATTCTTTGTCACAATAAATGGTGGTGATGTGTACCACAGATTTCTTGAAAAAATGTATTTGTGTGGATCATTTAATCATCTGTATAATACTTCAAAGTAATTAAAAACCTAGGCTGTGATATCATTTTTACAATGCACTTATATGAGGTAAAAAAGAACTCCTAGGCCAGGTGTGGTGGTATACACCTGTAATCCCAGCACTCAGGAGGCTGAGGCAGGAAGATTGTGAATTCAAGGCCAGCGTGGGTGACATAGTGCGTTCAAGACCAGCCTAAACTGCATATTGAAACCCTGTATAAGAAAAATAAAGAAAAAGGAATCCTTTGCCCACTTACCTTTATGTTTCATGTATCTTTGTGGTACTTTAGAAATAACACCTTATATCTCTTGATATTATTAGGACTCAGACTTTGGGAAGTTCAGGAAAAACACTTCGTTTTAACACTTCAATGTCTAGTGATCCACTTTTGGAATGCCCATAACAGTGAAGCATAATGTGTTTTTTTCAAATTGTTGTTCATAGCATTTTTCTAGGTAACACGAATTTCAATGTGAAGTTTTAAAATGCAATATGTGACATAATTGTGTTAACTATGTGTAAGTTTTTATAAAATTTAGTACTTATTTTTTTTACACCAGCAACATTGTAATCAGATAGGTTTTCCTTAGTTAAGGCTGCTTTTTTTTTCTTCAGATTGATGCCTGGGCTCAGCTGAACTCTATTCCTGGCCAGTTCACAGGAAGTACAGGCGTACAAGTTCTGACACAGGAACAGCTGGCCAATACTGGCGCCCAAGCCTGGATCAAAAAGGTACACCATATGTGCATATATGAAAGCGTCAAAATACACTGTTGTTAAATTGTTTTGTCAGGAAAATGTTTTATTAAAAAATGCATGAAGAAGCCCATGACTCTAACCAAAAGTTCCTGAATAAATTTGCTGTGTGTATATGCTCCAGGATGGACACTGAAGATGGACTGGAATCATGAGACAGTGGCAAATGTATAAATATGGCTCACGAGCCACTCAGTTTATATTCTAAGGTTATTTTTATTTATTCTTTGCTGCTGCTACTGGTTTTGGTGGGGGTGGTTTTATTTAACTGTGTTTTGAATGCTGTGTCAGGTGCTGTTCAGAATATTCCACAGTTCCTGTTGGACTACTAACCTAATCATTTCAAAGCAGTGGTTCTCAAATCTTCAACATGGGATACTTTATTACAGGTTTATTTTTGGTGGCTCACTACCCCACAAGCCCTCTATCGCCCTTATGCTCCTTTCCTCTGTTCCTCTGTCCTTGTCCTCTCAGTAGTGCCTGCCCCCTCCTCTAAGATCCCTTGGCTCCTACTCCTTGTGCCTCTTGTGACTTCCAGCCCCAGGTTCCTATGTGGTGGTCTGCTGTTGATTACAGCCAGTGGTTGGGAGGCCCTAGTATTAGCACTGCATGTGTTGAACTTGCTGTGGGACTGGAAAGCTGGGGGAGGATGGCTGGAATGTGGGGTGGGCAGTGCTGAAGGGTGGCAAAGGGGCTGGGGAGGGGATGGAAGTATTATCTGTGGACCACCACATAGGCCCTGGTGGCCTTTGGTGATCCACAGGATCAATTTGAGAACCACTGATTTCATGAAAAAACAGGATATATAAATCCAGGGAGAGGATGGACACTTCCTGCTGTGAAGATGTAGGTGCACCTGGTCTCAGATTCCTGCACTGAGATGTGCGAACTCCACCTACGGCTGCCTCACTGTTGGGGGAGCCTTAGGTGGTGAAGAAGGGCTTGCTGAAGAGAACCGTTCTGGTGAAGGGGGCGTGGGTCGGTTGGATGGGTGACGGGGAATTTGTTGCAGGAGTACTGGCAGCATAGCAGTGCTGAAACTGGGAGGCTACGTGGTCTAATGGATTGGGAAGGTTTCTTTATCCCGCTGTACTCCTGACTCCTTGTGTGATCGTGGGCAAGTAATTCTTTGGAATTTCAAAGACTCCTAAGTGTCAAGTAGAGACAGGACTGGATTATTGCTTCACAGAGTGGTAATCAATGTGATGAGTATCTTTTAGAGAACTGCAATGAGTGCCATTCATGGATGAGTTTCAGGAAAATGATACTGGTTGCTTCAGACATTTTAATATAATAACACTTCAGTTTTGATAGTTATCTCTGTTGATCATCTTATTAACAGCTTAATAAAACACATATTCTCATTTTGCCCATGTCATACTAATATATACAGTGAGTACATGATCGTAGTCATTAAAAATTTAAACAGTTTACAGGGGGTGGATATTAATCTAGCAAAATATTTTAAGAGTTTGGATTAATTTAAATTTTTACATTGGAACATTACAGTTAAAAGTGATTTGTGTAGTACTGTATTTGAAAAACGGCTTACATCTTAGTGGGAACAATTATATAAATGAACATTTTCCCCACTTGGTATTGCTGGAGAACAAACCCAGGGCTTTGTGTTTGCTAAGTATGGAGTCTACTGAGCTATACAACCCAAGCCCTGATTCTTTAACACTAGTTTTGAATCTCAGTGCTTGGTACTTGAGGAAGTTAGACAGGAAGCTTATGGTGTTTTAACAAAGCCATAATAAATAGTCCATATATTTTGCTTCCACTGCAAAATTTAGTCTTATCTGTGTAATGATACGTTGTCCATAATGGTTACTGTCTTAAACACCATCCTGTTAATAACTTTCACAAAGTGAATCTTTTTACTGACTGAATTGGCTCCACAGCTGTTCAACCCTTGGAGGCAGCTTACAGATTTTCAAATAAAATGTTTAGTGGAATCTTATAAAACAATTTTATACTTAACATTTTATATAAAATTTACTTTAGGAAGCAGATATTTTGATGAATATCATGAGGTAATGATGTGTTCATCAGACCATCCTTTCTTTAAATTATAAAAAAAAGCAACTCTTAGGAAAAAAGCAGTTGTATAGAATGTTTGCTTAATATTTAGGAAGGAACATTTTACATCTGGGCTAGAACATTTAGAAGTCATCGGGCAACTGAAATTAGTTCTAACACAGATACCATCTGAACATTAAATATATACTTCAGATACTTGCTCAAGTGCTCATTCATCTCTTTGCTTTAGTATAGTCCTGCAGTCTGTATTTAAAAAAAATAAGGAACTCTAACATAGATGTTTGTTTTTATTTGTTGCAGTATATTTTTAGATTCTTAAGTAAAATATTTAAAATGGTTATTAAAGGAGTTTTTGTTTTTAAGAATGAAATTATTTGGACATAAGTTAATAACTACTGTGTATTATTGTGGTCTCATTAACCAGCTTTTTTGTTGCATACACACTGGGTAAAATAAACAGGTGAAGATACTAGAGAACAGGAACAATTGAAAACATGGGTTCTTTGGGGATTTATATTGTACTCTGTCTGCACAGTTGCCCTTTTTTTTAGGATTGTTTCCTGGAAAAGAGGGGCAGATGAACCTGGAAGTAAGTAAAAGTCATTCTAGGTGTGTAGCATCAAGGCAGTTGATATCCAAGCATCAGCTAACTTTTCTCTTTATACATCTACACTGCATGGCCTGCACCAAATAAGGAACTGAACCAGGGGTATGTTTTTACCTCCACAGCTGCCTCCTTCCATCAGAGCACCTTGTTGAACTTAATGTCAAATCACAAATCATTGGCATGATTTCTCCCCAGCAGTTAAATATAAAGCTGGGAAACAAAGATCACATAGTTTTATGACTGTAAAAAATGATTTTTTAAATTACTTATTAACTTATCAATGAAGGAACTGATAATACATACTGTTTTCTGAGCTACAAAAAGTTTTGATTACCTCTGTTGATAAGTTAATCACTTTTGCTCTGTCTGCTAGAGAACATTACCCAAAAATTCAGTAACGAGGTGAAATATATTTGGGGGATGTGTTTCAAATTTTTTTTAAAAACCACATTACAGAACAACAGTAGGTAGAAATCAGCAGTTTGTTACATGTATGTGGATGCCCATTAAAATGAGGCATTGAATGTTCTTAAAATGTGGAAAATAATGGACGGTTGACCATGCTAATGTATAGAGTTGTGCATCCTATGACATTAAGTGGTTTGCTGCTTTGATGGAAATTATGGTTCAGTGGGTTGGATACAGGAGAGTTGATTGTTCACAGAATAACCTGTGAACTTTCACCCCTCTGTATGGAAACTTGTTTCAGGGCCAAATCCTTGTAGCTGTCTTCTTGCCCCGGTCAGTGCCAGCCGTACTAGTCACAACACTGCTGCTACCGAGGCCTAGGTATGTAAACATTTAAGGAGTTTTTTAAAAGTCTTTTAACATCAAGCTAGGTTTTAAAGAGTTCCAGTTCATTTTGGTATACTTACAGGGTATTTTGTGTGATTACCTTCAGTTTATTAGAGTTTGTTTCAAAAGGATTTTCTAAGTAAAAATATTTATACCTGCCTAGTAGAATGGGGAAATAAACTTTGAATGGCAACAGTATACTTCTTCAGTGTCCAAACTATTTCTAAATGATTTCTGGGCTTTATTCATAAACTAGGTACACCTGGGACAATTAATATTATTGACTGTTTTAACACTGCCTTCTTTTTATTTTGCAAGCTAAGAAGAGATACCAGTGAACCTAAATAGTGGACGAAAACAGGAGTGTTCTATTTTTTTTTGGAGGGGGGAATGAGGGACTGCTGTTTTAAAATTGACATTTGACTTTTAAAATACTATTGTTAATGTGAAAATAATTAGAACATATATACTACAGTATGTATTAAGTACATAGAAGCATTTAAATTTAATTGTAACAGATCTAGAAGTAAAATAAGATTTCTCTTTTTACAAAGTTACCAGTGAGTGAGTCTGTAGTCAAGTTCTAATTGTGAACTGGGGACATTTTACCTTTCTTTCTTTGGATAGGATCAGTTCTTAAGAGCAGCCCCAGTAACTGGAGGAATGGGAGCCGTTTTGATGAGAAAAATGGGCTGGAGAGAAGGAGAAGGATTAGGAAAAAACAAAGAAGGAAATAAAGAACCTATCCTAGTTGATTTTAAGACAGACCGAAAAGGTAACACATTCGTTTTTGAAATGTTCTCTATATCTTTTTCAGCATTCAGAATTTTAACTGCCTTTTAGTCGTAGTGATCCTGAACTATAGGCATTTCTTGTATACTGCATACTGTCAGGAAAAGTTCTTAACTCATTTTCACACATAGGAGCTTATTTTTTTACGGCTGGAGACACTAAGCTGTTCAGAAGCATCTTTTGTGCGAGTTGCTATTTATGAAAGTTTTCACTTAATTTTGGCTACAAATTTAATTACATTTCATTTGGGATTCCATTTTGTTTTGACAGGGACCATATGATTGATTTTATTTCTAAGATTTGATATTTTTCTTTTGACAGTTTAGCTAGTTTTTAGTATACTGAGTTATCTTTGTTTCATGAGCCCTGTTTGCTTGTCTTTTTCACATCAGTGGTCATGTTAAGGTTGAAGAGTAGTGGACCAACTGCTACTAATAACACAGCCGGTAACAGTTGTTAGCTCTTGGGCACAATGGAACTTATCTTCAGATAGCAGGGGTTGGAGAGAAGACCTGTATAGCCTCCATGTAGCTGCTGAGTATTAACCTACTTAGTACCCTTAGGTAACAGCCCATTGGTTCCTTTAGTATATTCTGTTGGAATAATATAATTGGAATCATAAGTGGCTGCTTGCTTGAATAGATTGTTTAGTCCTAATTTTTAAAAATAGTAAGTTGTTATCTTTGGAATCAAAACAGTTAAGGTGGGTTCAGCAGGGAAGTCATTCACTACAGTGAATTTGGAAATAGGCTAGGTGTATACCAAATGTGTATTGCATAATTGCAAGGGGTACTTTCCTTGGTATTATGCAACATGACTTGGGTGTAATTTCTGACAACAGCACACTGCTCAGGATAGGATAGGGAAAGCTTAATATACTAGCATATAATTAGCAAAGGACTGATGGAAAAACTTCGGTATTTTTTGAGTTCACAATATTACTTCCCTTTGTAATAACTTTATGGAGGGAGGTTATGCAGAATTTATATTTGTCTCTTGAGAACATCTCAGTTTTTTAGAAAGGGAGGTTTTGTTAGGGCAAAGGGGATGCATTTATCCTTGGAGATACTTTTTCACTTGTGTTGGCCTGAAATCCTAATCATCTTAACCAAACATTATTTATTTAAGGATTTTGGCGGTGGGCATACCAAGAATCAAACCCAGGGCCTCACACTTGCCAGGCAGGTGCTGTGCCACTGAGCTGTATCTCCAGCCTGTGTCATTTTTTAAGAGTATACCTATAAAATTAATGCAATCAGTAGCCACTACTTCTTTTACCGGGCATCAAACTCACAACCATGTGCTTGCAAGACAGGCGCTTATGCCACTGAGCTAAATCCCCAGTCCCACACTATTTCTTAAGCTTATATAAAGTAGTAAACCTGGAGATGTTTGTATGACACTTGACTTGTACACTTATTCATCCTGTTAAATTATTTTGCTTCGTAGATACATTTTATGAAACTTCTATTACCAACGTATATTGAAATGGTAAATGAGACATTGATAAATGCACTATGTCAACCTTTGAATATTGAAGGTTCAGGTTTCTACAGTAGGCATTTTTGTTTTTCTACATTTAAAATGATGCTTTTGATACTGATTTAGTGAACGTTGCTTTTTTTTTTTTTTTTTTAGGTCTGGTTGCTGTAGGAGAAAGAGCACAAAAGAGGTCTGGGAACTTCTCTGCTGCAATGAAAGATCTATCAGGTAAGAGAACATTTGTGAAGATTCTCTTATCCCATGCATATCCTGAATTCATTTTTGTTGAGAAAGTTGGTGAAAATAACTTAAGGCTTCTTTTCTCTGCAGGCAAACATCCTGTGTCTGCCTTGATGGAAATCTGTAATAAGAGAAGGTGGCAACCACCTGAATTTCTCTTGGTCCATGATAGTGGCCCTGATCATCGCAAACATTTTCTCTTTAGGGTAAATATGAATTTCTGCACTAATAGTATATATTCAATTTGATGATTTAATGTTAGAGGGTGAAGGGGACAAACATGATACAATCACAGTATTCTGTGGATTGTGGGTTACATGAATGAATGGCCAGAGTGGTGGGATTTTTAAACCAACATTGAAGCATATTTAAGTAGCATTTGTGAATGTACTACTTTAAAAAAAAAATCAGAGGGAAAGATGTGGGCAAAATTTGGCAAATAATTTATTGATACCTCTAGTGAGTAGAATATGGGGAATTGATGTAATTACTTCTATGAAGCTTTTTAATTTAGAAAAGTGCTTTTAATTTGCAGTCCATTTTTCCAAATCATTTGCTTCTGGGCTGAGAGTAATTTAAATTAAACTTCATTCATAGTATGGGTTATGTATTCTAGCATTTAGTGAAAAAATACAAAGCTAATAGATATTAAAGTTTGATGCTGTTCTTATTGTATGTTTTTCTTGACTAGGTATTGAGAAATGGAAGCCCTTACCAGCCCAATTGTATGTTTTTCTTGAATAGGTATTGATAAATGGAAGCGCTTACCAGCCCAGCTTTGCCAGCCCTAATAAGAAGCATGCTAAAGCCACAGCAGCTACTGTGGTTCTTCAAGCAATGGGCCTTGTACCAAAGGACCTCATGGCTAATGCCACTTGCTTCAGGAGTGCCTCACGTAGATAGATTGAGGTTTTATATTAATCATTTCAGATAATTTTACTCTGCATCACAAATGTATTTCCTCTTTAATGTTGTAAATATTTGGCAATTTAAGACATTGTGTAAAAAGCAATCTGTACAAACATCTCCAGGCTTTGATTTTTGTACCATTGAAATTGTATTTAACCATACAGGGTTTTGGTATGTTTATATTGTTTACCTTAGTGATGTATTTGTTTAAGTGGCTAACATCCAAACAATTGTTTGAAGGCATCAGTAATCTTCAGTGTGGAATGTTAAATAACGCTTTTATACTGTATTTTGTACTATGATGTAACTCCCCTTCCTTATGGCTAGGCTGCTGTAACACTTGCCTGTAATCAGTGAAGGGCTGTGCACCTTGTACTATTTCAAAATGGGTTCTGCTGGACAGATACTGGGCCAGTGTTATTGAGGTAATCAAGCAAGATCTGTTCCACAGGGCTATGCCACCATCCTCCTTTAAAATTTTGTAGAGGTTATAAAAAGGAAGTGATATGTTGTGTGATGATCGGCACCAAGTCCTGCATTCCCATTAAAGCCACTTGAGTCATAAGAAGGGAGTCAAAATGAAGTCTTGACTAGAAATCTACTGCAGAGGCCAAGTACGTTTAGTATGGCTTGAGTTGTGATATAGTTTTACTTTGATGTGCATTTTGAATTTCAGCTACACCTAGGTAGACGTAAAATAATTAAAAATGCTGTAACCAACTTACCTAATAAAATTGGCAACCAGCCACTATTTTGTTGACTACGAGAAAGTTTATGTTAATTTTTAGGGTCTGATAGAATATTTCATGTGTATCACAGTGGTATTCATATGCTATGTCTCTAAACTTTATTTTCAAAAGCTTAAGGCCCAAATACAAACTTCTCTGGAATAAATGTGGTGTTTTATTTTCTGGATCATGAAGTGAACATACACATCTTCACTAAGTACTATTATCTAAGCATGTTTATTTAAACAATTTCAAACACACACCCCCACACACACACCCAGGCACCTTATTAAACACATTAAATAGTACTTTGCCATGATAGCTGAACATCCAACAACTCAATGCTGTTCTATGTGGAGTACAAAATAACCTCTTGTCTGACTTTATTAGCATGTATTTAAAAAGCAAATTTATATTTAAGAATAGAGGAACTATAAATGATCAAGACACTGATAGAAGCATCTCTAAATCAGCTCAGAGATGGTGTCTACATCATTTTCTACTTTTGTAAAACAATAACCTATTCTCAGGTAAGTTGTATTTTCAGTCAGTTTCATGAAATAACTGCTACAGATTTAGTCTCAATTTGTCATTTGTGAGGAAACACTGACTTTGATTTTCTACTCCATTTACAAATTGCTTGTAGGCACATAGATTCCTCATTCAAATTACCTGGGGCTTACGAAAAACTGCATCTTCTTCATACCTGATCTAGTATGAAACAGTAAAACCATGTTCATTTAAAACCTTTATATCATTGCTTAATGCATGTATGTAATAAAACTAAGAAGTGAATGTTTATAAACATTTCAGTATTTTAAAGTATGTTCCTTTCTTTAAAGACAAAGGTAAAGAATCTTGAATTTCCTTGCTAGGAGATTTTTTTCCTCAAAGATTCCTTTTAGGCTTACTTTGGTGTTCAGGATCTCCAATTACAAACGTAGTCATTCATTTCCACATTCCGTAAAGATGATTTCCCCAGTAATGGTATTTGACTAAGTTGCTCCAGCGTCTTAGGGTTCAACCCACAGTTAGCAAGCTCCTTATTAGCAACTTCCTGTGGAAATACGTACACATTTAGTCTTTGAGAAAACATGTTAGCTTCTGAACATTGTTTTAAATCACTATCATGGAGACTGACAAATGGCTCATTCATTCCTGTAATTCATATTGTACGGTGATCAAACCCTAAAATGTTACTTTTACAGCCAACTGATAACATGGCAATTTTAAAGATTTATAACCCTCTACATGATAATTTAGACATGTTGAAAATTAAATATGGATAAATCCCTTAAAGCTTTTGTAAACTCTAAAGAAACTGGATCTGAGGGGGCAATGAAAATGGTTGCCTTTTTTAAGGTTAGAGAAGTTTCTTAAGTTGTTACTAGCACAATAGTTTAAATTTATAAACACCTCAAATAACTTACTCCTTTTAATGGTTTTAGTATGATACTTTTATTAAATCTATTAGTATGTTTGATGTTCATGATTACATTCATTGTGGAGAGTTGCATATATATAACACATCTTTTTACCTCCTTTCCTCCCATTTGGTACAATAAATGTTTTATAACTTGAAGCTCAAATCCATCTCATAAATGACTTCTTTCCTCCAGCTAGTTAAGAGGAAACTACCTACAACTAAAGTCTGTTTAAAGGAATCTACTTACTTTAGTTGGTACTTTATCCAGTGACAGGCAGATATTAAATACAGTTGTTGGCTCATGTGGATACAGTCCTGCAGAGAATGACCCACTCTGTGAAGATCTGAGCAGGCTCATTATAGAATGTAGAGCATGTGGCATAACTGGGCCGGTAATCTCCAAAGAGAACTGATCTTGATACCCAGAAGCAGCCTGTGTCTTCACATTAACACTCCGTGCCTTCATAAAAATCAAAAAGAAAAATTACATTGCTGTATTTTAGACCTCTGTTTCTTAGCTAAAAATTCTTCAAAAGTCAGGCAAGGGGGAACAGGCATGTAAGCTACCAGGTGTACCGCTGTAATTGTAACTCTTGAGACAGAAAGAATGCATATTCAAGGCCTTCCTGGGAATCTGAGTTCTAAAACAAAAAGGGCTGGGTATGATATAGCTCAGTGCTCCCTGGGTTCAATCCCAGGTACCATTAAAAATGAAATGTCCAAAGTTTTCCCCAATTATGTTTGCATTTGGGATTTCTGTGAAAACTGTCATATAGTCCAAACAAAACATTTCATAATATATTCCTATAGCTGGGGATATAACCTCAGTGGCGTTAAGTGCCTGCCTGGCAAGTGTGAGGTCATGGGTTTGATCCGTTACTAGGGAAAAAAAACCCACATTCTCATATAATTTAACTGTCAATCTTTAGGAGGAAAGTAAAATGAAAATATAGAAAGTATAAAATGCTGTAAGTTATTCTTTAAAGATCAATAATAAAATCTAAAACCATACTTATAGCTGGGCATGGTGGCATATACCTATAATCCCAGCACTCAGGAAGCTGAGGCAAGTGAACCACTGCCAGCCTCGACTACATAGTGAGTTCAAGGTCAGCTGAAATACGCAGAGATCCTGTCTCTGGGGAAAAAAAAAAAAAAACTTGGTCGTGGTGGCCTACGCCTGTAATCCTGGCATGTGGGAGGCTGAGGGAGGAGGTTCCCTGGCAGTCTGAAGCCAGCCTGGGCTAAAGTGAGTCTGAGGCCAGTCTGAACTGCACAGTGAAACCCTGTCTGAAAAAGATAGCACAAACTTACACAAGGAAGTACTTCTATAAAGCTATGTAACAAAGACTGGTGAAGTGGAGAATTTCTTTTAACTACCTTAAGCATTTGCATTGTGGCACCTCGGAAAGCTACAGGTGATAAAAGGGTTGGTGGAAGTCCTGCCTGTGCACCTGAGGTAGCAACTAAACTCTTGCAGTTGATCAAGAAGTTGAGCAATGTAAAGGTGTTGGTTCCTTTCACCAAAACAACGGACTCGGGTCTGTGATCCATTTGGACTTCATGTTTCTCTTTACGCCTAAAGATGACAATCAAGGAAATTTTTGCAAATCCTACACCGAGGGGAGTAATCTTGATTATGAGTCAGCTAAAAGCATTCTTTTCCAAAACATTCATAAGCAGTTAAGTTTGAATAAAAATGTTAGAAACTGACAATAAAACCTAGTCAAAAACTTGTGACCTCCCACAGACTTAAAAACAGTTTGAGTTCATAATTTATTACTATTAATTCAGTATAATGGAAAGTTTTAAGATACACTGAAGATAATTTAAAATTATAGTTATTAAAAACCACAAATTAAAAATTGTTCATTAACTTAATTCAACAAAAATTAATTTTTGTTAATAACAACTGAAAGGATACAGCTTGATAGAAAGTGTATCTGGCTTTTTAATTTTATCATGCACGCCCATCTCTGCCAGCCAAGAAAAACTTTCCTCTTCATCTTCATCACTGATTGCTTGCTCCCTAGGAAATTGCTATAGTTAGAATCTTCACAAAGCAGGTAATTTTACAAATCAATTTCACTGAACCTATAAGTCACTGGATGTAACAGTTCTTTTAATCACATACTCCCCATGTCCCGAGCTTGTTCCATAAGTTTTCTTCTTATGAACATCTTCTTCTATTAAAGGCAGAGAAAATTCAATACCTAAATAAGAATATAAAAACAACTCAGGTTACTTTAACAGTCGTGCCTTGGAGTACAGAGGAATGGTGGCAAACCTATGGCATGCGTGCTGCAGGGGGTTGTTGGCTAACACTGAAAGCTCTAAAAGGCTGGTATAGAGTATATCATATTTGACATGTAAAAAAAATTTTTTTGTTTGTTTTTTTTGGTACTGGGGATTGAACTCACGACCTTGCACTGGCAAGCACATGTGCCACTGAGCTACATCCCCAGCCCGACATGTAAAATTTTATAATTCTATCTATTAAGGTAGTAGTCTTCAAACTTTTCTTGTGTAGTCTACAGCATACAACATCCTCATTATTTCTCTTTGAAACAAATGCTTCAGGAAACAGCGGTACATGGGTTATCTTCATAAATTAGATTGTATTCTAATTTACTTTCTCAAAATGTGCTGTTGGGTCCCCTACACAGATTTCATGATCTACAGATCTGGTGATACTTTTTGAGGCAGGGTCTCACTATGCAGTTCAGGCTGGCCTTGAGCTCACTTTGTAGCCCAGCCTGGTCTTGAACTTGCACTGAACCTCCTGCCTCAGCCTTCCAAATGCTGGGATTACAGGCATTCACAACTATGCCTGGTGAGGTCACCTATTTTGAAAATGTTATTCAGGAGGCAGGTAATTTGTTCTAGAAAAGACTTTCTAGAACAGAGTATGTTCTGATACTGACTTTCCAGTCCATTATGTGTTTTACTGCTGAGATCAGAGAGAGGAATACTATTCATTTAAAACTATGAGTAAGGGACAGTTAAACCAAATGAAGAAAAACAGAAATCAAGAGATACTATACTTTTGAATACAGTTAAAAGATAATTCAAACTTTTTAGCTTTTACAGTAGATGTTTTATATATATATATATAAATATATATAATTTATCTATCACTATTATCACTATTATCACTTTAAACCTAAACTTTTACCTTCATTTTTCATAGCTTCTCTTAAACCTCTAGTTGTGGGAGATATGAGAGCTGTGATCACATCACTTCCTGCTAATCCAGCTGCACGGAACAGAACAGTAAACTGATAGGTGCAAACGTAGAAATAGGGGCAAAGTTTTGTCTTCAGCAGGTTATACAGAGAAGTAAAGCTCACAGACCTATGAGCAAAATAATTTTCTTTAGGTATTATTAAACATTTAGCTCAATGTTTAAAATTTAATCTGATACTTTAATCTGACACTCGAATTTAAAACACAACAAATAAAAACAAAAAAAAAATAAATACTTCATAGACAGTGGTTTGAATTTCTGCAGTTATGTATCACCTGGCTGTAAACAACACAAATTCCTTGATGACTTCTCAATACTTTTTACAGTGCTGAGCATTTAAACACTAACCTTTTTTTTTTTTTAACAACAAAATTAGTAATTGGTTGCTGACTTTCTCTGAACAACTCTTACAAATGCATGTAATCACTGATGAGGACATTAAACAACTATATTTGCCTATACAATCTTACACATATATGTTTCATACTGCAATAGTGACGAGAGCTTAAAAAACAAGCAAGCAGTTTAAATGTTGGTTATTTACATTTTTCTGATAAAATCTGGGACAGAGATCCTTCCATACATTTCCATGTCACAAATACAGTGAGGTACAGTGCCTGCCATACGCCTATAATCCAAAGAGGCTGAGCAGGATGACTGCCACAAGTTCGAGGCTAGCTTGGACTACACATTAGGTTCAAGACTACCCTGAACTACATAGCAAAGCTTTGTTCCAAAAAATAACAAAAATAAAACAAAAAATCCCCCAAACCAAAAACACCGAGGAGAGAATACTGCTAAAATAAAAATTCACTGCTGTATTGCACAAATCTTTATTAATCTTACCAGTCACTCATTAATACATGTTGCAGGGTTTCATCATTTGACCAAGGGCTTGTCTTTCCAGCCATTTTCCTATCAGCTCCAATACGAGGAAACAGCGATAGCCAAGACAAGGCAGGGTGGAGCCAATAGACAAGGCTCTGCTGGAAGGCGCAACGCAGCTCAGTAGAGAGTTTGGGGTCCTAAAATCCAGAAAGAACAAAAGATGGTTTTTTGGAACCATGAAAAATATAGAATTTCATTTGAGAGACTGGATATATCAAACATTGAGTCTAAAAATCTTTAATTTCTTGTTTGAACCTCATTAGTAGTTGTTAATTGGGGCTTGTTAAGGTTAGCCCTTTTAGTCAGCAATTACAGTCTGTCAATTACACTTGTTACTTTAAAACAGTCATTTTATTTCAGAATTACCTGTATACTTTGAGGCAAAGTAACCTCTGTTGCCCTACAATGCTGGATAAGACCTTGAGCCTCTTCCTGTGCTTTCAAATGATCTGTCCAGGTAAAGGGTTGAGAAGAAGTGAAAAGGAGTCGAGTTTTAATACTCCAGTCTACAGGTAACTCGGTACTTTTTGGAAGCAGAGTATCCGACTCAGAGAATAATACACGTGGAGTCTTTCAGAAAACAAAGAACACAAATATTTAGTTTCAAGAAAAACCAATCTGAAGATTTTATCAAAATACTTATGATCAAAATTATACAAATAGTGTAATAAATAACGTACAAAATACAGTTCAGTGGTGCAGCACTTGCTAAGCATGCACAAAGCCCTAGATGCAATCCCTACCACCACGAAAAGAAAACAGAACTATACGCTGAAGAAGCTTGAGATGCAAACATCTGTTGGAGGTGGTGCTAGAAGAGGGTCATGTTTCATTTTGTAGTTTTAACAGTTCTTTATGATACTATACATGTTTTTATCAAAATAGAAATCATAGCAGTATTCAAAAAAGCATCTCTTAAGGCTCTGAAACAGAGCTAACCTGGTCCTCCCGTGAGTAATTTATGTAGCTACCATCAAAAAAATGTTTCCTCACCCAAAAATTGACCCTGAACCTGTACTGCTTCTTCAAGTCGATATTTTTTCTATGTTACAAGGATTCTTTCATAATTCTCCAACATCATGCAAAACCATTAATTTATAAAGAGGGAAGACTGGATCTTGGGGAGCTCTTCCAGCCTGTTCCCATTAGGACAAACCAAGCATTTATCAAGCCATCACAACAGAATACTCAGAAACGGACATAAAACAATGTGTGTGTGTAGCGAAGGGGAGCAATGCGGCTCAATGTTTCATTACAACCTGTGATGGTAATCTGGGGATCTGGTTTACAAAAGTAACATAACAGCCTGAAGGTTGCTTTTGGGGTATGAGCTGGCAGTAATTATCCAAGAAAGAAAAGTGTTTAAAACCGATGAGCAGGGCGGTGGGTGGTGTGAAAGGATAACTCACATTTACTAAACCCCACATCTTGATTGCTTATTTCTGCGTCGGTGACTATAATAGGCATGCGACAAGTTTACCTAAATGATGCCATCTTTTTAATTCTAGATCACTCGCCAGCTAATCTGTGAAACTATTTCCCATGCAAAATTTTTCTGAGAAGTATAAATAATATATGTTCTAATGATATTTAAAAAGTATTACCTGGTGTAGTTCAGTAACAGTTCTTTCAGGTAACGTCTCTTCCCATAGCAAATCATTTTCTTGATTAGAATCTAAAATCTGAGGTTAAAAATCATCTTCTTAGAACTGAATCCATTGATTAGTTTTTAAGTTTTACTTTTATTACTTTTGGATTTCTGAGACAGGGTCTTGCTACTGCTGACCTTGAACTCACAACACAGCCCAGGCTGACCTGGACATCCTGGCAATCTGCAGCAGCCCCTGGCATGCAGGGTTCTCAGTAGATATGAAGTGCGCCCCAATTTACACACATCCAAATCCATCTACCAGTGTTTCACTTCATTTTTGTGTCTGAACTTTAATAGCAAAAAAATTAAAAGGAAACAAGGGTCCAGGTTCGGCGCATTAATAATCGATTCCAAAAGATCCAACAGGTTAGCAAATTCTGACCCAACTTAAGCTAATTCTTACTCCATCTCCACACGGGCCCCTTTTCCCCTTTGGCGCGGCCGGCAGGGTTTGTGCTCCCGAGGATTCCCAACCGCACCGCTGGGAACCTTACCACCCGCCCTACCGGCGGTCACCGCGACACTCACCGGGCCCGGCACTTCCTGCTGGCCGCGGGGCTGCGCGGCGGGCCGAGGCCGGTTGTCCAGGCGGGCGAAGGGGTTCCGGCGGGGCTCGGGCGCGCCGCCGCCTCTGCCCGCCGCGGCCGGGAAAGGGCGGAGGGGCAGCCCGGCTGCGAGGGCGGCAAGACGCGGTCCCGGCAGCTCTGGGGACGGGGAGGCGGTAGCTCCATGGGTCCGGGCCCGCTTGCGACGCAGGCGCAGGATCTCGGGGGGCCTTTTGAAGCTGGGCGAGTAGCCGGGGACAGACAGGGCCATGACAAGCGGCGGCGGACAGCGGCCGCCCGCCCCGCACTTCCCGCGCGCGCTAGCCCCGCCCCTTACGTGAGTGAGTCTTGGCACGGATTGGACACGGCCGGAGACCCCGCCCCAGTGGCTGCGTCGCTGCGGCGTATACGCCGTGGGCCCCCCACCACCACGAGGCCACGCCCTGGCCCTAGTCCTCGAAGGCAGCCTCCAGCCCTAGTGCTGGGCTGTGGGCCGGGCTCTGGTCGCGAGGTGCAGCGACGCTGGGAAGCACATGGTCCGGCACCAGTGGACACTTTCTTGTTGGGCACCGAAATAGGTGGACGCTGTTTAAGTCCGCAACAGGGATGTGATCAGCCCCCGGTATGGCGCCTGGATGGAAAGCAAACGTCATACTTGAGCTTCCGTGTGGGGAGACCAATTCGGTAACTTTCAGAGTGCACAGGCAACTGGGAGAGGTGGGGAAAGGGCCCATCCCAGCTCGCTCCCCGAAAGGGAACTCAGCAAGTCAGCACACTCCAAACACAGCCTGCCAGCACCTGCCATCCCCCTTCCCAAGGCTTGGTCTGCCTAGAGCCCTGTGCAAAGGCTGGCAGCTGTCACATGCAGAGTTACAAGGTTGTTTGATCCTGAGAAACTTAAGAGTGAATGAGTATTTGAAAACAAAAATTACGTGCCTATGGGCTAGCTCCTTTGAGTCCTGAAAATCCATTCAAATGCTTCAATTATGACTGCAGAGTGTTGTTAAGGAAGATACTAAAAATGGATTCATAAAAGATTACTAACACTACTTTGGGGCCGGGGATTTAGCTTAGTGGCTTAAGCGCCTGCCTGGCAAGCGCAAGGTTGTGAGTTCAATCCCCAGTACTACTTTGACAGAACCTTTACAGCAAAGGCCTATAACAGATTTATCAGTTGGAATAGTGTGGGTTTTGCTGATAGCAGTAGTTTTCTTCATGTAAAGAATTCTGTAACAGTGGCAAAATGTATAGAAATAATAACTAAAAAGTCTGAATATTCCCTTCAGATGTTAATTACAGAATTATCTCGATCACTTGGATAATCAAAAATTTTCCAAATACATCAAATAACTGAACATCTTAACAAGGAAACATGTTTAAAAATGAGACAACTTGCTTTTTTTCCTACTTGATTTTTTCTCAATTTTCAAGGAAAATTTGTGCTTACAACACTGGTCTTCCAACTGAGGTCTAAGAAATAAGAAAATTAAAATAGAACAACTTGCTTTTTTCTTCCTTGATTTTTCTGAACAACTTCCATGGAAACTTTTGCTTCGTACAGTGGGATGGGTTCATCCAACTGAGGTCTGAGGAAGAAAAATTATTAGAAATGTCAGCTGTAGTTACAGATGAACAGAATAGACAAGATGGCAGTTGACAGCTCCCATAGCAGTCATATAACTAAATGATTCAAACGAACTTGTCTGTTAGTATTTCTACAGTTGAAAGTGGTTAAATTTTCAAGGTAAAAAATACAAAATCCTCTCCCTATTGGGTAAGTGGTAAACACATCTAATTTAAACAAAGAAACAAATATACTTTTCCTTCTTTTGAAGCCATGGATTCTTTTTAGTTGTTTAGGGAGGGATGATGATGAAGAGCAAAGGCTGAGGTGAAGAACGGCATAGAAGGAAAACTCACAGGCTATTTCTGTCTTCAGATTTACCAGCACACTCCCAGTTATGCTCTCAGAAATTAAGGAGCATCTAACCCAGTGATGGTGAACCTTTGGGGGCCTTCAATGAAACAAACAGCCTGCTGTGGTAAAGGATGCTGAAAGTTTACCACCACTCAACCTAAATAAAATGTGGAGGCTACAGGTATACTGTAAAAGTAGAAACAAAAATGAAATATCCACCATGTACCCCAGAGAACAGAAAAGTAGAAACAATTTGATTACTTTAGCATACCTAAAAACACCAGCTGATAACTTCTCCATCACGTCTTTTAAGATGCGTGGCTGGAAGGATTGTTAAGGTGGCAATAGGAAAGGAGAGACAATTAAAACCATTCAGTAAGTAAAAGATGGTAGGCAGGTCATGTTCTCACTCTCTCAAAGTTCTGCCCTATCAGAAATGCTAAGTGTTACAGAAATTCTATGAGCCCTCAGTCTAACTCCAAGGCAGAGAAACGATGTGAAATGGCTGGTAGGGGGCCAGGGATTTAGCTCAGTGGCTTAAGCGCCTGCCTGGCAAGCGCAAGGTCGTGAGTTCGATCCCCGGTACCAAAAAAAAAAAAAAAACAAAAAAAGAAATGGCTGGTAGGGTAATGGAATCTCAACTAAGAACAAGTGGTGAGACCAACAGGCCTAGTGCCCAAGTGATGATCACTGTTACCCCACAGGATGGTAGTGGAATAATGCACATTCATTTCTGCATTATGGATAGTATTTAGTACTGACATTAGGTATGTATACATTTATAGATTAATCTGGCTGCTGGCATGTTCAAAATTTGCAGAACAGTTAATAATTGTGTCACTACAATAAAAATAATACAAAAATTAAGCATTTTGATGATTTTCAAAAGATCTAACTCCCTTTTTCCAATCTTTACACGTTCTCTTTCTACTTTTGTTAATCAAACTGCCTTCTCTGTTGTATGTGTGTACAAATGCTCTGTGACTTATGATGAGATTATGTACCTTTACACCCACTGAGAACCAAAAATATTCTAAATCAAAAGTGCATTCAAGCCAAGTGTGGTGGCACATGCCTGTGATCTCAGCACTCGGGAGGATGAGGCAGGAGGATCATTGCAAGTTTGAGACCAGACTGGGCTACAGAGTGAGCTCAAGGCCAGCCTGAACTGCATAGTTAGATCCTGTCTCAAAAAGACAAAAAGACAGAAAAAAGAAATGAAAGTGCATTCAAAGGCATGGCATCATGGCACATACCTGTAATCTCAGCACTCAGGAAGCAGAGCTAGGAGGACTGCCGAGAGTTTGCAGCCAGCCTGAGCTACACAGAGACAGTGGGCACACAAGTGAGCACACGGAGTAACCCACTTAGCACAGGCCCTCTTTAGCAGCACGGAACACTGCAGAGCACTGGGGGTTTCTCCGGGTTCTGCGGCTTGCTGCTCAGCATTGCAGGGGAGCTCAAAATACAGTGTACTGTGCCGCTGCTACACCAGGGGGTTTGCTAACTCAGGAAAAGATCAAAATTTGAAAGTATGTTAACTACTGAAAGCCTATTGCTTTGGCAACATTGTAAATTTGAAGAATCCGAAGAGCCATCATTAAAGTCAGGTGCTGTCTCTATATGGTACATGTTTCTTATTTTGGAAGATGTATCATTTCATCTAAAAATGTCATGCTTCAGTCTGGTCAAGGGATTTGTCAAATAACCAAGTCACCTTCTCATGGCTGGAGGTGCTCTGAGAACACAAAAAGCAGTCAGCCTGGATCCTAACATAAGATTCAAAACACACTCATTAATGTTACTTGTAATAGCTGTAGAGTGCTCTCTACTGTTAGTATCCCATGTTATCCTAGGTAATTCTGATGTTGTTAGACATTTAAGGCTTTAAAAAATGAAGTAAAAAATTTAGTAGGAAAATAATCAGAATTAACTAGACCCATAAACTCACTAAAGAAAGCAGCTTTGAAATCTCTTAAAACATAATGCATGTAGTACACTAATGGCATATTACTTTTTTATTTTCATTTATTTATTTGATTTTTGGAAACAGGCTCTCATGTAATTCAGGCGGTCCCTAAACTCACTTTGTAGTCTGGGCTGGCCTCAAAGTTGCAGTGATCCTCCTGCCTCAGCCTCCCAAGTGCTTGAACTACAGGTGTTGCTACCATGCTTAACAGGAATTTTTTTTTTTTTTTCAGTACTGGGGATTGAACTCCAACCTCACACTTGCCAGGTAAGCATCTGCGCCATTCCCAGTCCACAGGAATTCTTATGTTAATGCTGCTCTAGAGAATTTTGGACTTTTTGCAACTACTTTAATATTCCCATAGGAAAAATTTATTTTTATTGCTTTTACCAAACCTGAAGTTATCTGGTTTCATTCACTAGGTTTGTCTCTGAATGACCTCTTTGTCTGTTTCTCTTTTCGTACTGGGAATGAACCCAGCACTTCTGCCCTGAGCTACACCCTCAGCTCTTAAAGCTTTTAATATTGGAGTCTCACTAACTTCATTAATTGTCCAGGCTGGGCTCAAACTTGTGATCCTCCTGCCTCAGTGAGACTAACATGTGTATGCTACCATACTTGCTGACTTCTCTTTTTAAAAATCAGATACAGAGAGCTGGAAGTGGCGGCACACATCTATAATTGCAGCACTGGGGAGGCTGAGGCAGGAGGACTGACACTAGTCTCAGGTCAGCCTGGACTACCTAGTGAGTTTCAAGGGCAGCCTAAACTGCATAGCAAGATTTTGTCGCCAACAACAAACACCAGAAAAAATACAATCAGACATCGCTGGATATGGGTGCATGTCTGTAATTCCAGCTACTAGGTTAGCTGAGGCAGGAGGACTGCAAGCTTGAGGCCAGCCTGGACAATTTAGCAGGACTGTATCTTAAAATACAAAATAAAAAGGACTAGAGATGTAGGTCTCTACAGATCAGGTTGACACTCAGAAATCAACCATTAAATAAATAAATAAATAAATAAGTACAGATGCATCCTCATCTTATGAAGATATCCCAGCACTGGTATTTGTAAAAACCAACTCTTCTCTTCAGATGAGCACACTAAAATGTTCTATCCACGGGTACCTTTGTGTGGTAAGTGTGCAGCCTTTCAAGTACAACGTATACGGTCATGTTAAAATCAAAATCGTCCACTTTCAGTTTACGGCCTACTGAGGAAGAAAGAAGGCCTGTGTGTGACTCTTGTTCTTCCACTTGACAGCTGTGTCCCTGGGGCTCTGCTATCCTCTCTATGATTTAGTTTCTTCCCTTCAAAACAGAGATAATAACCGTCCTTATATCTCACAGGGTTGTTCTCATGTTGGCACCTTGGTGTATGCAAGGAAAGTGAGCAGCTAATTATAATTTCTTACAATGAATGAATTTGTGAGCAGAGTACAGGATACACTTTAAGTTAGAAACTCAACCAGAAAAAAGGATATAAAGATATTTTCCCTGTTGTGCATTTGACAAATTCCAAACTTCATCATTTAGGAAAGCCACCGTTGCTCCCTTGAGGAAAAGGCAGTGGCTATCTGGAGGATCCAACTTCAACAGAATAAATAAAGACCAGTTACCGTGAGTTAAAACAGCAGGAGGGTGCTTGGTATCTTGAGCCAGACAAACTTCTACACAAGCTAATGTCCAAGTTACAAAAAAAATTAGCACACTTACACTGTTCTCTATTTCATGGTGCAAAATCATGAAACAGTAGGGTGTAAGGATAAAGCAGATGCGGGACCAACACAGGACCGGGGGACAAGTGCTGAGGGTCTGTGTGTGGCTTCTGCCGTTTTACTCAGCAGCTGCCTTCATGACTATTTTGTGAAGTCAGTGAAGACCCGCATATGAGAAATATAATACCTGCGTAACTATGATACAACTATTTAAGTAAAACTGTTGCAAAATGTAACTTTGGGAGTTATTTATACATATATGTAATAATTACAACTTCCAAAACTAGCAAATTGTAATAATGTTACACAGAAATACTTTGCTAAGTGTATGTCAATGTTTGTTACTAGGAAAAAAATATTTGAAATAGAATTTAAAAATTTAAAAGTCAGGCCTGAGGATGTAGCTCAGCGGCACAGTGCCTGCTTGGCAAGCACGAGATCATGAGTTTGATTCCCAGGGTCAAAAAAAAAAAAAAAGACACAGATGTCAGACTTACAGTAAAAATTCAAAAGTCATTTTTTTTTTTCCAAAAGTCATTATTTTTAACTCAACACATAAAATTGTAATTCATTCTAACTGGATGAACTCCCTTGCTAGGCAATGTTTCAACATTTTGACCAACATAAATCTAACACCAAAAAAGGCTACCTTTCTTTAAATATAGGGTTAAATTCAGGATTTAATACTAATTGAGCCAGACCTTGCCTCAAATAAGACTTAGGCCTTATTTTGTGTGAATTACATTCCTTTGGTGCAATAGTAATGCTTTTCCGCTTCTGGTAATACCTGAAGGTTTTCTTCTGTTGTTACCCAGTGGCCTCCAACACCAAGAAGGCTGATGATATCATGCTTGTGTGGTAGTAGCTGTAATTTTACAGGTGGTTCATCATCTTTATTATATAATCTCACTTATAAGAGTTAAAAAAGAGAGAAGAAATATATTTTAAAATAGCTCAACAAAGTTTATTTTTCAAGTTCTTTCTTCGCTTTTTAATATAGGAATGTGAAAGCATTTTTCTCAAAAAAAGGCAACACTGCAGTGTAATCAAGTACCTTAAACTATACTTTTTGCAATAAAACTGGTCATAAAATTTTCCTATGTTTAAAAATAAATGAAATAAATTAAATACAATTTACTTGTATTTGGAAGGGAAACAATGTAATATAATAATTATGTATTATAATGTTGATTATAACAATATAGCTTAATATAATGGAATGAGTTGCTTTCAGATTGAAACATCATAGATGCAGGGTAGTTACACTTTGATGTAACTACTGAAATATACTTAAAAAAATGATGTCAATGAAGTATATATTCATTCCACTCAAAAATTTTTTGAGTTAATTTCAAATCTGGGTTTTTAGGGGGATACTATAGATCGATCCCTTCACACTGAGCCACATCCCCAGTCATTTATTCACTCATTTATGTATTTATAGACAGTTTCACTAGGTAGTTTAGTCTGGCCTCTAATTCACAGTGATTCTCATGCCACAGCCTCCTGAGTGCTGGGATTACAGGCACGCACAGCCATGCCCAGATCCCCACGTCTTTTTTTTTTTTCCCAAGTCTTTTTTAAAAGAACTTTTTAATATTGAGACAGGGTGTTTCTAAATAGTGAAATTGCCTAGGCTAGGTCTGAACTTCAAGTGCTCCTGCTTCGGCCCCCCAGAGTGCTGGGCTTACAGGTCTATCTTACAAAATTCTGTATTTTTTCTTATAAAAGAAACATCCATGATGGCCAAGGCTGTGTTTACAAGGCTGTATATAAACAGAAGCACTGTGCAGGCTGTTTGCATTAATCCTTTAGAAGTAATGGTACCACCTAAGTGTGTACAGATTAGATGTTATGAAATAGATACTGGTTCAACTAAAAAAGTTCAAGAGAAAATGGAACAAACCTCCATGTGTATTGTAAACAGAGATCACAGAAGTCAACCATGCAATAAGCAGGCAACCACATGTGGCAAAAAGCCAGTCACTAAGCACCTGGAAGCAACTGTGCAAAGTGTACTTTTAGGTTTTTCTTTTTATAGAAATATATCATTTGTTAAACTTCAAGGCCTATGCTTTACATATTTATTGTTTTTGAGACAGGATTTCGCTACATAGTTTGAGCTGGCCTCAAACTCACAGCAATCCTCCTGTCTCAGCCTTGGAGTGCTGGCATTACAGGGTGTGACATCGCCCAAGGCCCTAAGGCCTATGCTTTCAAAGACAAACACAGCCTCTCCTCCAGTTAGACAAGGATTACAATGGGAATAAACTGATGCGGGTCCAATTTAAACATGCGGGTCCAATTTAAACAGACACGTGTTTAGTTAAAAACAAAGCCTCAGGCTGCAGATGTAGCTCGCAGTAACTTGCCTAGCATAGGTGAAGTCCTGAGTTCAATACCCAGTACTGCAAAAACCAAAACCAACGCTCAAAAAGCAAAATTTCATACAAAAACAAAGCCTCACATCAAACATCCAGTTCAATAAATGCAGTAAGCTATTCCCTATAGTTTTTTTTCCTAAAATTCTTCAACTGAAAAAGTTACACAGACTCCCTACAGATTTCACAGGCAGGTACCCACCTCCAGCATCTAGCACAATATCTACTCCCAGGCCACCTGTTTCTTCCAAACAGCTCTCAGCAATGTGGACTTTCCCAGCAGAGATATCAATCACTCGAGCTGGAAAACGCAGGAAATCAGGCAATCATACTGTCTTCTATGTGACCAAGCACAAATAAATCAGGGGAAAAGGTAAACACAACCTGTTCTCAGAAATGAGTTAAGCAGTTCAAACAATTACTGAATTGAAATGGGAAAAGTCAATTCCAGTTATATTCTTTCTCATCAGCTCAATCTAAAAGATGGGACTGGTATATTCAATAAAGTGAAAACATGAGCATTTTGGGGCAAGGAAGCCTAAGGCTAGTGTGCTGACACAGAAGGCTACCTCTGTAGTCATAGGAAACGTTGCCAGAGCTGAGACCGTGAGAGCAATGGGTACGCACATCCCACACGTGGTACAACTTAACTGGGAGTCCAACAGTTTCTTACATACATTTAGATTTGAGACTGTTTAGTGCTAAAAATACAAAAATGTATTTATGCACTATGGCATCTACTAGATGTTTTATCTTTTCTCAGTTGTAGAAATCTCTCATCTGTTCCCTTGCTCCCCAAAATGGAGAAAAATTCTGAAGGTAAGGAAAAAGATTATTTTTAGCAATTGGTGAAAATTAAACTAATTTTTACTCGTTATGATTTGGGGGGGGGGGGTTGAGACAGGATTTCACTATATAGGCCATGTAGCCCTGAACTTGGATTACATGTAGTCCAGGATATCCTTGAACTGATGGCAATCCTCCTGCCTCAGCCTCCCATGTGCTAGGATTATGACTGTGCATCACCATGCCTGGCTTAACTGGTTGTTAAGCCAGTTAAATTTTTATTAATATATTAACATACTTAGTTTTTCTTTTGCTAATTAAAAGAAAATTTTTATTAGTAAAGGAAAAACTAGGTATGTTAACATATTAATAAGACGGGGCCGGGGATTTAGCTCAGTGGCTTAAGTGCCTGCCTTGCAAGCCCAAGGTCGTGAGTTCGATCCCCAGTACCAAAAAAAAAAACCCAAAAAAACAACAACAAAAAAACACTAATCCATTGGGCTGGGGATTTAGCTCAATGGTTTAAGTGCCTGCCTGGCAAGCACAAGGTCATGAGTTCAGTCCCCAGTACCAGAAAAAAACAAAAACAAAAACATATTAATAAGACGATACAAATGGGGAGGACTGAAATGAGCAATTGAAGTAGCAATGATGAGTTTATATTCTGTGGTTTATTACTTGTTGTTAAATGTATATACTCCCTTTGTTGAAAAGAATTCCTCTCAGAGCTGCTCAGATTAGAAGTGTATTCCAACAATAAAGTGGGGTGTGGGAGAGACGAGGAAGGTAGGAAGACAAAAGGGAAAGAGGACTGAGGCAACCCAGGAAGAGTAGAACCCAGAAGAAACTCTGCCTTCCCTGCTACCCTTCTGTCTCTTTCTCATTCTGTTTCCTTTCTATTCTTTTTGTGGTGCTGGGGATCACACATGCTAGGCAAGTGCTCTGCCACTGACTTAAAAGCCCAGCCCTCCATTTCCTATTTCCAAGTCTTTTTTTTTCCCCTCTGTCTCAGTCCTTGTATTACCTTCCTTCCATTCCTTAGTTATCTCTGCCAGACACAGAAGACAACAATGGTAGCACAGACTTCAGTGTCAGGTAGGTCAGGATTTAAATACCAGGACAGCCCTTCCTTGGGGAAACGAGTTACTTTCTGAGAAGCTATTCTTGGTCATCTGGCCCCAGTGTGCTGAGGACCTGAGGAAAAACTTATGTTACCTCAATCAGTATTATTTCCTTCCTGCCTGCCTTTGCTTACACTCTAGTTGTCCTCCTCTTTGTTCTGCATCTGTTAGTTTCTCCACTCCTTTTTATTTTTCTTTTCTCAGTCTCTTATTTCCTTTTTCCTCACCATACTCACTGCTCTCTGGATGGGTTCAATCTTGTCAGCAGCCTTTACCACATACTGCTCATCTGAAACTATCTGACTTGTACTTTCATGAACAAAGATCATCTGCCTTTCCAAAATATCACAGAAAACAGACGATTTCAAAGGGTAAAAGAAGTTGAGAAACATACCAAGTGATGTAGAAATATATTGATTTTATTCACTGAAACCAAAGAGGCAACACATATTGCTAAATATTGTTAAACTTCACTTAATTTAAACCTGGGGAAGCTGTAATAATGAGACAAAGAAAATCACAAAGATAAATGTAGGTTTAAAAAAATAATTATCTTTAAATAAATGTGGGTTCAGCACAGATACTGAGTGCATTGAAAGAAGTGACTCATTTGGCATTTTGTACCTTGTTTTACCAATGTGGACTTTGATTTCCTTATAAAATGTCATGGCCTAAAGTCTGTGCTGAGGAATGTTACCCACCTATCGGAGGCCTAAATCTTTCAAGGTACTGCTTGTCCTCCAGGCTGCACGCCGTTGAGATCACTCTGGCTCCCCGGTGGTGCGCTAACTGAATGGCTACGGTGCCAAACGCCTGTGTGGAAACACACATGCAACACATTAACACATATCGCACAGAGGCCATACCTATTTTACTTTAAAGACTGTTTAACAAAGTATTGTTCTTAGGGGAGCATGCCTGCAATCCCAGCACTTGGGAGGCGGGCCTGAATTACTTAGTGAGACCCTGGCTCAAAAAAAAAAAAAAAATTTGGCCAAGGACATAGCTTAATGGCACAGTGCCTGCCTGGCAAGCGCGAGGTCAAGAGTTCGATCCCTGGTATAAAAAAATTTTTTTTTACTGTTCCTACAATGCATTTTAAAATGCCATGTAATAGCAAAAGAAAAAAAAATCACATAAATTTCGTGGTGGAAATATCTGATTTCTTCAGAAGCAGTAGTGGAGAAGTTATCTGTGTCAAGGATTCAGGGCCAAGTTAGGCATCACGGCCAGAAAGAGAAAAAGCAGGCCCATCCTGCTGCTGGCCTGGCTGATTACCCAGCTCCTGCGGGGGGTGGGGGGGGCGGTCCGACTGGCAAAGCACTTTAAAGTTCCATCTCTTGGGACCCATGGGGTAATAAGCTCAAGGAAACAATACTATCCTGATGTTGGACACCAGGCAGAAGTCAATGCTGAAGATAGTTTTGCTTTTTGTCAAAGTAGAGGGGAAAGAATTTTCAACAGTCAAGTAGAAAGTAAAACAAATTGATGTCAAAATTTGAAACTTTCTAAAAATTATACTTTAAGGTATTATTTGAGTCTTTTTTACACTATTTATTTATTTATTTATTTATCTATCTTTAACAGGACTTTGCGTTTGCTAGGCAAGTGCTGTGCCGTTGAGCTATGTCCCCAGCCCTTAACTTCTGTTTTGAAGCTACACCCCCAACCCTTTTTATTTTGAGACAGGGTCTTGCTAAATTGCCAGGCTAATCTTGAACTTGAGATTCTCTTGCCTCAACTTCTTGAGCAGCTGAGATCACAAACCATGCATGGCTCCAACTATTTTTTTGATGATATATGAAGTATGTTTAAATTAGAACATTTTGAACTGGTGTGTGATCCACCTATAAAATGCTAACACTTTATCCATGTAACTGCTGGGAATTAGATACCAAACTGGCATGGGATTCTGAGGTATGAATTCAAGGACTCACGAGCTATTCAGGCTGATGTAACAGGGATGAATAAAAGTAGGCTTGAATGGGAGGGAAGCCTATTGGTAGAGTGCTTGCTTAGCATACCCAGGGCCTTAGGTTTGGTGCCCAGCACTTGGAGGAAGGGATCTAGTTTGCTTTTTAATGTCTTAGAAGATTCAAAGCAATTAGAAAATAGCCAGGTGCACTGGCACAGGCCTGTAATCTCAGCTGCTCGGGAGGCCGAGGCAGGAAAATTTCAAGTTTAAATCCAACCTGGACCCGGTCTTTAAAGAAAAAAACCTATTATGAAAGCTCTTTATGATAACAAGAGACTGATAAAGAAATCAGTTAATACTGTATTGTGAAGGAACTGGCAAACAGATGGTTCATTTCTAAACTCCCTACATGTATCGTATGTTAGTCCATTTCTTCACAAAGCCAAGGGCACATACACTCGCTCCATCCATTATCAGCACTGATTTTCCAGCAGAGAGATGAGAAAGGTAGTGCAGAGCGGTGTAGGCTCGCACTCCATCCCGAATGGTTCCAGCTGCTTCTGTCCATGGGACCTTTTCTGGTTTATGAACTGTCACAAAGAGGAAGAGGAAATAACTCATTAGCAAGTCCTACTAGTGTAACTGCCTCCTAGATTCATTTCTGTCCGCTGCCGTGGGCCCACTACAATACAGGCCCTGACTCTGTTATCTGTCATCTGCTTTATAGTTCCCTTGTTTAAATTCTTCCCCAAGTATGAGTATAATCCATTTTCAAGACAGAATATACTCAAGATAGATATACTCACTCCAGGGGAGTATATTTCTCAAAATCTTTACTGTGAAACAGAACACATGGCCAAAACACAGGGAACACAAAGTATAAGAATAAATGTAGCCCGTTGTGGTGACGATACCCCAAATCCCAGCACTCTGGAGGACCACTCAGTTCAAGGCCAGCCTGGGCTATATGGTGGGCTCAAGGCTAACCTGAAGTACACAGCAAGACCCTGTCTCAACACCCTCCCTCCCCCAGAAAGTTTAAGCCAAGCCTGGGCAATTCAGTGATGCAGGGAGAGACCGTCTCAAAATTTAAAAAAAACTTAAAAAAAAAACAAAGGTTTGCCCCAATACTGCAAAAGCAAACACAGAATCAAAGGAACAAACCCTGATGCTGAACTCTCACCCTTGAGAGATGGAAGTGGGACCTGGGAAGCTTGGACACTGACATCCAAAGCCAAGGAACCCTAAACCCTGCACAACTACGCCGTCAGCAGCCTCCTCTCTGCCCACCAGAGGCTGCTCCAAGCTGACGGGCTCAGCGTTCCTCACTGCTGTATGCATTCCTAAACAGTATCATTTAATTTTGTGATTTTGAACTTTTATCAGAATGGAACCGTGTTTCATGCATTTTTTTCCTATCTTACCTTTTGTATGTTTTTAGGATACATTCTTTTTGCGCCCTTTCGTTTGGGAGGCTCTTGTGGTGCACTCTTTCATTCAATTTTGGTGGTGCTGCGCTTTGAACCCTGGGTTATTGCACTGAGCTGTTCCCAGTCCCTTTTTATTACTTTTTAGACAGAAGCTAAGTTGTTAAACTGACCAGGCTGGCCTTGAGCTTACAATCCTGCCTCAGCCTCCCAGGGTGCTGGGACTACAGGTGTGCACCACCACACCTGGTTTTCTTTTTGTTGTTTTATGGATCCCACTATGTGGAATCATCTTTATTTGGTTACCCATCTCCAGCTAATGAACACCTGCACTGTCTTTAGTTTTTGGCAGTTACACACCATGCTGCTAAGAATGTTTTTTTGAGGGGGGAGGAGGAGAGGGGACCAGGAATTGAATTCAGGACCTTGCGCTTGCCAGGCAGGCACTATGCTGCTGAGCTATATTCCCAGGCCCAGAATGTTCTTATATAATGATTTTCTTGCAGGATTTTCACTGAGATATTTACTTTAGAGCAGGAATTCCAGGTGCCAGAGTGTATCACCTTTACCTTAACTGTATACTTTCAGAGTGTTTGTATCAGTTTGCAGTGTCCTGTGCTATAAAAGCCTCTGTTGAGCCGACAGATTTATTCATTTTTTCCTATCATATGGGCATATAAGGATTTCTTACTGTGATTGTGTTTCCCTTGATTTCTTAAAAAGATTGAGCATCTTCTCATGTTTGTTGGCTTTCTGAAATTCCTTTGCTAAGTGGCCAAGTCTTTGTCAAATTTCCTACTCTTTTTCTTAATTGATACACAGAAACACTTCATACAGTCCAGTACATTGCATATGTATATTTCTGTGCTGTAAATACAAGTTAACAATTTCTTATTTGCAATGCTCCAGATGGAAAGTGTTCTGTATTTCTGAATATTTACATAATGAGTTATTCTGAGTATGGACCTCTGTCTAATACCTTTTATACATCGCTCAAAAATAATTTTATACAATGTTTTTCACATGCATTGGTTTTGACTATAGCCTGTAACATGAGATCATGTATGAAATTTTTGGGTTTTTTTCTTTCTTTCTTTTTTTTGGGGGGGGGTGCTGGGGATTGAACTCACAACCTTGTGCTTGCCAGGCAAGCACTCATGGCACTGAGCTAAATCCCTGGCTAATGTATGAAATTTTCTACTTGTGGCACTATGTTGATACTCACAAAGGTTTAGATTTTGAAGTGTTTTTGTGTTCAGATTATGATGATCAACTTGTATTTAACTTTATGGTTTTTCTTCTCAATCACTGGAATGGACTCTGAAAATAAGTGTTGGAATGATACTTTTTAAACATAAGGAATATCCTAACGTTTCTCTGCTTAAAATCCATCAGTGGGTTATAATCCCATTACTTAAGAGGCTGAGGAGGAGGATGGCAAGTCTGAGGTCAGCCTGGAACAATTTAATGAGACACTATCTCAAAATAAAAATCAAAACGGCTGCAGGTATCACTCAGTGCTCCCTGGCTGCAGTCCCCAGTATTGTGCAAAAAAAAAAATATCAATCGATAGAAAAGTTCTATGTGATTTGACTATCCTGTACCTCAGGATGTTTCACTATTAAATTTTTGTGTTCATGTTGTAAACTGAATGATTCTTTTCATGATACAAGCAATACTTTCTTATTTTACCTCGCACCAGCTTATTATGCTCTTTGCAGCCCTCACTAGCTCTTCCAAATGTGGCAATAGATTTAGATGGAGTCCTCACTGGGCATTAGCACCGCATCAACAACACTCCAGCGCCATCTAGTGGGAAAGCGGGGCATTCAGACAAACAGGGAACTGTTGAGGCAGATGAGCAGGGAGTGAAGACTGCAAAAACACAGGACGCACTAGGTATCACAGTGCTTCATTTCCTGTGAAACTCTTTAAGACAGCTAGGATACAGATCCATTTTTTGTGGCGTTTCATCTTTGGTTTCTGGCCCATAACTCCCAGAGCCCTTGTTATTTCCTAAATGACTAGAACAATAAGCATAAGTTTTTTTGTTTTTTGGTTTTTTTTGGTCTTTTTGAGACAGGGTCTCGTTATGCAGTTCAGGCTGGCCTTGAGCTCACTTGTAGCCCAGGCTGGTATCGACTCGAAGTGATTCTCCTGCCTCAGCCTCCCAAGTGCTGGGATTACAGGTGTGTGCCATCATGCCGGGCTCAATAAACACATTTTTGTTGTCTGTCTTTTGTCATGGTTTCTCAAGCAGCATCAGAGCAATAAAGGTACAGCCTTTTATAATGCTGGATGCTTTAGCCTTGGAGAGCAAAGTCTGTCTCTGTGCCTTTTCTTACTTTTGCCCTCCTTTCCCTGCTCCTTTTTGTCCCCAGGGGGAAAAAAAAATCTAGAAATTCTTTTCCTCAAGGCGAGTTAGAGAGACTAAAAATATACCATCATGTTTTCTGGTCTGTCTTGGCCTGGCCATAAAAAGTTTTTTAAAATATGTTTACCTTTATTAAAATGTTTATTTTTTTATTTTTTTGGTACCAGGGATTGAACTCAAGATCTCACACTTGCTAAAAGCAGGCGCTTATGCCACTGAGCTAAATCCCTGGCTAAAAAATTCTGACATACCTTATCTCAAAGTAGATCTTAAGGCCTCCATTTCATAGGGGTCTGGCCCCATCTCTGGAGCAAGGAATGCTGCAAAGAGAGGCCAAGAAGATTCTGAACACAGAGGCCTTGCTGAGTTTCTCCACCTGGTCTTTTAGCATGAGGTAATGTCCTTCCTGACTAATCACGTGGTTGCCCATGATTTCATCCTGCCCATGCAATGAAGCTGCCATTAAAATAATTTAAAAGGACAGGGGTTGAGAGTCTCGCCAGGTTATTGTGTGAGCTTGCGGGAAGGTCAACCCATCCACATGCTGGGAGGGCGGCTGCCCCAACTCAACAGGGATGGGGCGCCTGTGCTCTATGAATGTCCCCAGCTGGCTGCTTATTCACACTCTTTAAGTATCTTCCACAATGATCAGGCAAATGGCCACATAGGGAAGCAAGGTGGATGCATGACTCTAAAGCTTGTCTACTCTTAACACTTCATGCTCTACCTCTGTATAACTTACTTATTTATGTGGCCTTCAGGGGGAGCATTTCCATCTTGAGTTGAGGCTACTATATTTTATCACACTATCAATCATGCAGTCCTTACCACTAATGGCAGTAAAACTGGGTTTAAGATTTCAAAGATTCTTGGTGAGCACCTCCCTCTGGTGTGAGCCAGGAGGAGACCCAGTCTCCTGTAAGCCTACTGGTGCATGGGCTGGGAATCAAAGTCCCAACCCAACCTCCCCCTCCCCGGTTAGCAACTGGGGACAGAGGTCTGAGCATCTCTTGGGAGGACAACCGTATGTGCAATATAACAAATATGAGGGATCTCCTCTATCTTCTGTTTGAAAGCAAATGTTGTTTTCACTGTTTTGTTTCATTATGATTGTTTTACTCTACTCAATATTCTCTTTAAATTGGTTTTATAATGATCTGTCTTTGGTTTGATTTCACTCTACCTAATTGGCTAGACAACTATTGTGAAGATAACGAGATATACTATATAGTACCTATTACTGTTATCCCGGTATCCTGCTATAAAGTTCTGTACCAATTTTACTGCATTGTCTCGAATGGCTTTGTTCTGCCTTGCTCTGTTGTAGTTTACTACCTTCAAAAAAAAAAAAAAACAAAGATTTCAAAATTTCTGCCAGGTGAGAGAATGCACACCTGTAATCCCAGCATTTGGGAGGCTGAGGCAGGAGGACTGCCTTGAGTTCAAGGCCAGTGTGGTCTACATAGTGAGACCTTGTTTAAAAAAAAAAAAAAAACACAAAGATTCTAAAGTTGCATGGTTAAAAGTGAGTTAAGATCCTTGTTTTTGTGTTAGGTAGTCAACGGGTATTTACTATGATATAAAAACTAAATAAAGACAGCCATGTGTGGGTCAATGATAATTGTATCAGTACTAAGTACTGATACAATTGTATCAGTAAATGTATCAGTACTAATAATTTCATTTATTTTTTCTTTTCTTTTTTGTCTTTTTGAGGCAGGGTCTTGCTGTGCAGTTCAGGCTGGCCTTGAGCTCATGCTGTAGCCTAGGATGGACTCAAACTTTTGGTGACCTCCCTGCCTCAGCCTCCCTAGTGCTGGGATTACAGGCGTGTGCCACCATGCCTGGCTCATTTATTTCTTATTTAGATCCAAAATAATAAAAAGATGGAGCTGAAATGTGTGTTCAATTTTGAATGAAAAATTCTGACAGAGTGGCTTAAGAGTTGAAAGTAGGAAAGAGCTAAAGAAGTACTCAATCTCTAAACTGTGTCATCAGCGTTGCGTAAGATGAACAGCACATTTTGGGAGGTTGTCTAGAACCTTCTTCCTTGGTTTGGTGAAAGAACAGACTCATGTGGGTTGAAGGGGACTGAGCGCTCCGCTCTCTGCCAACAATTACTAGGCAAAGAATTAACAGAATCTCAGGGTTGAGTTAGAATACAATTTTCTCCCGCAGAGGTTTATGAGACATACGGAAATGATTCCTGTTTTCCAAAAACGTTGGTTGGCGCTGCAGTGCGGAGGTGACCCAGCTGAGGGGACTCATGGATGGGGACAGTCAGTACGTCTCAGAGCTCGCACAGAGCCACACTGCCAGTGTTCGTTCTTAAAGCACTGCTTTTGAAGAAACATTTTATTGTTTTTTCCACACACTCTGATGGATTATATGGATTATAGCCCATCCTTTTGATTTATGAATAATCAGGAAAATAAAAGGTCACTTGTATGGTTTTCCTGTGTTAGGTTAAACTTTCAGGATACTGATGTTCTAATCTGCTTTTTCTTCTTCTGGTCTATTATAATTCTCCGATATTCAGCAATGCCTGAAGCAATGGGCCTTGTCTTGTTTCCCTAACAGCTCACTTTCTATAGCAATTTAGGACTTAGAAAAAATGGAAGTCGGAGAGTCCAATCAAGGTTTTAGCTGACTTCATCTTCACAAAATTCTCAATAAGGGCCACACAAGGAATCGCGATTATGCAGTTTTCAAACTGCACAATCTTAGAATAGCTATGGATCAGAGATTCCCACCATATAGTGTTTGAAAGAGATCTTCGTCTTTCCAAAGAAGACATGCACTTGGATACACAAATCTGTATCTTGACTTAGTATTCATCTAACTAGACACAGGTTTCAGATTTCTGGAAAATGGTCTTTTAAAAATTAATTTTTAATAAAACATAGAATTACTTGAAAATTTTAGGCGCAATCATGCCATTAATTTAAAAATGACTTACTTAATAATTTATTATTTTAGAAATGAAATCCCGATACTTGCTTGTTCAAATTACTGTCTGGGCTCAATTGTATAAATTTGCTGGTTTTGGTAGTCCAAAATACAAATTAACTTCTCTCCTCAAAAGGTAGGATTAGAGATTGTATCATTTAACGCAACACTTCAGAAAACTTTTAATGGAATAGTTTAAGAACACAAATCAATACACTTTGACCTGTAGAAATAGTATGAAGAGCAATACATGAAGAGCAATACAGTGAATCACAGCATGGAGATACACTGGCTGTGTCACTGCAGTCCCTGTGTACACTATCCTGATCACATCCCCCTGCATGTCCTCCAAGGTAACCCCCACCTAAGTTTGCACCCTCTTCTTTTTATCTTTAATACTACATGCTTGAATTCATGTCTTTGACATACGGTCTTGCTAAGATGCCCAGGCTGGGTTTGAATTTGCAATCCTCCTGCTCCATCCAGCCTTCCAGGGTGCTGGGATTACAGGCATGAACCCCCACACCTAATTGCAACTAGATTTTAATTTTTATTTTTCTGTGGTACTAGCGATTGAATCCAGGGCCTTCTCACTGAACTACACCCCTAGCCCCTCAAAAAAGTTTTTTAAGACTGAAGTTGGCTTTGAACTCCTGGGTTTAAGCCATTCTGCTGCCTCAGCCTCTTCAGCCTCATTACATTGCCCGGGCAAGGCTCGTATTTTTAGTCCTTCTGCCTCAGTTTCTGAGTGCTGGGATTACAGGCCTATGTGGCATGCCCAGTTGCACCTTGTTTTTTTTTTTGAGACAGGGTTTCGCCGTGTAGTTCAGGCTGGCCCCAGAAGCACTCATGACGATTCTCCCTCCTCAACCTCTCGAGTGCTGGGATTGCAGGTGTGCACCATCCCACTTGGCTGCAATTTGATTTTAAACTCAATTTGTTTGTGAGCCTCATCCATGTTGACACAAGTGGCTCTTATTTCATCATTGCTTGGCAATGCAGATTTCACTCTGTTAGTATCTTTAGTCAGCTGTTCTCCGGACATTTGGACTGTTTCCAGTTTCCTTCGCTATTAAAAACCACATCACAGTGAACGTGTCTCACCTCCTGCTATGCACCAAGTTTGTGTAGGGTGCGTATCAGTATAATTAGCACATCTCGGATGTATGTACCATCTCCTTTCCTAAATAATGCTAAGTGATTTCCTAATACATCAGCGATCACTTAGCTTCTTGGTGCATGAAGTTTCACAGGCTCCTGTCCTTGCCAGTATAGTGATCAATACTTGGTACAGTGTAACTTTAAAGTTTGTCAGTCTCATAGATGCTGTTATCAGTTATCACCATGTAGTTTTAAAACAAAAAATTTAGAGAATAGTATCACTATGTTGCTTAGGTTTACTTTGAACTCCCGGGTTTAAGCCATTCTGCTGTCTCAGCCTCTTCAGCAGCCAGGACTATAGGAACACATCCCTACACCAAGGTTCTACGAGGTCTCCATTTGCTTTTCTCTAATTACTCAGGTGATGGAGCATCTTTTTACTGTGGCTTCATGGGATGTGTGTGTATACTGGGTGTATGTACTTTTTAAAATCTATGTAGTTCAGGCTAAATGTGAACTCACTACACAGCTCAGGCTGTCCTCAAACTCATGCTGATTCTCCTGCCTCAGCCACCCGAGTGCTAGGATTATAGGCATGTGCCTATAATCTGGAAATTAAAACTAAATTTAAAATGTAAATTACTATGCAAAAAAAAATAAAAAAAGAACATTAGTCAAAAGATATTAGATGTTAATGGAAACCAAATATATTTTTCTCAATTCTTTCTTGTCAGACTCTACATATACTCCCTAAATGTTGTTTATTTTTGTTTCAATTAACCAAGCAGGTCAAGCATGGTGGCTCATGCCTATAATTCCACCACTGGGAGGCTGAGGCAAGGGGATTGCAAATTTGAGCCCAGCCTGGACAATTTAGCAAGACCTTGCCTCAAAATTATAAAAAACATTTTTTTTAATTAAATAAAAAAGCTGGGGCTGCAGCTGAGCATGAAGACCCTGGGTTGAATCCTTAATGCTTGAAAGTGAATCCTTGAAAAAAAACCTAGAGTGGCAGGGCATGTGACTTAGGGGTAGAACGCTTGCCTGGCATGTGTGAGGCCCTGGGTTTCAGCTCCAGCATTGGAGAGAGAGGGG